>NW_021164350.1:78772-229755 GCF_004329235.1 Podarcis muralis | reverse complement strand
TAATCATAGAGTTGGAAGAGACCACAAGGGCCATCGAGTCCAACCCCCTGCCAAGCAGGAAACACCATCAGAGCACTCCTGACATATGGTTGTCAAGCCTCTGCTTAAAGACCTCCAAAGAAGGAGACTCCACCACACTCCTTGGCAGCAAATTCCACTGTCGAACAGCTCTTACTGTCAGGAAGTTCTTCCTAATGTTTAGGTGGAATCTTCTTTCTTGTAGTTTGGATCCATTGCTCCGTGTCCGCTTCTCTGGAGCAGCAGAAAACAACCTTTCTCCCTCCTCTATGTGACATCCTTTTATATATTTGAACATGGCTATCATATCACCCCTTAACCTCCTCTTCTCCAGGCTAAACATGCCCAGCTCCCTTAGCCGTTCCTCATAAGGCATCGTTTCCAGGCCTTTGACCATTTTGGTTGCCCTCCTCTGGACACGTTCCAGTTTGTCAGTGTCCTTCTTGAACTGTGGTGCCCAGAACTGGACACAGTACTCCAGGTGAGGTCTGACCAGAGCAGAATACAGTGGCACTATTACTTCCCTTGATCTAGATGCTATACTCCTATTGATGCAGCCCAGAATTGCATTGGCTTTTTTAGCTGCCGCGTCACACTGTTGGCTCATGTCAAGTTTGTGGTCAACCAAGACTCCTAGATCCTTTTCACATGTACTGCTCTCAAGCCAGGTGTCACCCATCTTGTATTTGTGCCTCTCATTTTTTTTGCCCAAGTGCAATACTTTACATTTCTCCCTGTTAAAATTCATCTTGTTTGTTTTGGCCCAGTTCTCTAATCTGTCAAGGTCGTTTTGAAGTGTGATCCTGTCCTCTGGGGTGTTAGCCACCCCTCCCAGTTTGGTGTCATCTGCAAATTTGATCAGGATGCCCTTGAGTCCATCATCCAAGTCGTTGATAAAGATGTTGAATAAGACCGGGCCCAAGACAGAACCCTGTGGCACCCCACTAGTCACTCTTCTCCAGGATGAAGAGGAACCATTGATGAGCACCCTTTGGGTTCGGTCAGTCAGCCAGTTACAAATCCACTGAGTGGTAGCATAGTCAAGACCGCATTTTACCAGCTTCTTTACAAGAATATCATGGGGCACCTTGTCAAATGCCTTGCTGAAAATCAAGGTAGGCTACATCCTGTGTTCTTGGGTCTCTTCCTCACTCTGCACAAGGAGGGCTGGTAGTCTGATCAGCCACTAAACTCCACCATTTGGGTGTTTTTGATTCAGGAATATAAAAAGAGGGGCATAATAGAAGTTTATAAGATTATGCGTGACACTAAAGAAGTGGCTATTCCTCACTCCCTTTTCTGGTGCCATAACTCTAGAGCTCAAGAGCTCAAGAGGACTCAGCCTGACAGCAGAGTCACTGATAGGCAAAAAAAGATACATTTCCACACAATGCAAAACCACTTTATGAAATAAATTATCACAAAGCATTGAGATAGGCATTGTCTCCTGGTGACTATATGCAGCCGTACACCTTGCTATTCAAGAAACATTCAGTTTGTCTAGGACTGCATTCTGAAAGAGATCTGAGGTCGGGATGGATGTAACTAATATAAGTTATTATAAACTACTTACAAAAGAAATGTTGCAGGGAGCTCTAGCTTCTCTGTTGCTGATCCTTCCCCTACCCAAAGGTCCCTTCCCAGTCCCATCTGCGTTCTCAAAGATACCCATGGGCCCCTTCCAAACCCCAGATGTTGCATCTGAGTTCAGAATCTGGTAGGAATGGGGATTCTGCCTCTGGATCACATCATGATTTCATCCTGCAAGGTGTTTCATGACGTTTAGAGGAGACTGAGTTCTGGTTGCTGGAGGGAGCAGAGATACCAATCCCTAAAGCCTTAGGGAAGCCAGTGGCGAAGGAAGAAGAACAGGCACCCAGGGTAGGGGGGCAGGGCAAACCGCCCATTGGCGCATGCGCATGTGCCGCTACGTACCACGTGTGCGCATCGTATGTATGGCAGCGGGATCCTCTGCTTGCAGCTGCAGCGGAGTCAGTGGGATCCTTCGCTCGCAGCAGCAGCAGTGGTGGAGGGTTAGGGTACACTGTATGGCGCTTGAGCGGCGCCGCACATGCGCCACTGGTCGGTTTGCCGATGGCACTGCTCGAGCGCTGTACGGACGGCGGAGGAGGGTGCAGCCGCGAGCAGAGGATCCTCCACACGCGTCTGCAGCAGCACAATGACGGTGCACGCCCGGGGTGGCAGGGGAGTCCCCTGAGGTGTGCCTTCTTGTCACACCTCCTCAGAGATGGCACCCGGGGGGGGGGCTGCCCCCTTCCTCCGCCACTGGGGAAGGCCCCATGTCACTTCAATATCACACATGGAATATCATTGGCACACAATAAATATAAAGAAGTTGTTAGACTACAGGTCCACAAAGAAGCACCCCCTGGAACCCCCTGGGATTTTGCTTCAGCTGTGCAGAGAGAGATTCTGCTTGAATATGCATTAATGTCATTTTTAGATTCAAGGTCTGTTGCTGAAATACATGGTCTGTTTTAGTAGACTGGTTATTGGATTATTAAAAGGATCTTCATTTAACTTGTACTGTTATTGCTGAAATAAAAACCGGCCCCCCATTTAGGAAGCTAGACTAAAGGATTCCGCCCAAGGCCTGAAACCACCAAAGTTGTGACGTTTTACTAAAGAAAGGCAAAACCTGCCAATGCAGGAAAATTCCTTTCCGGTCCTTCAACAGCGCCTGCGTACCTGTAGAGAAGAGGTTAACCTGCAAAAGGAGGCTTAACTGAGGGAGGGCAGGGTGGGAGAAGTTCTGGAGCCACACTGACACTGATTCGCAGGTAAGCTTCACCTTCTGTTCTGTGGGTTGGTCCCTCCCCGTACCTGGCTGATCCTCTGGCGACGCCCCCAGGTGGGATTGGGCGGATTGGCTGAAGTAGGCGGAGACCTCCAGGTATCCAGCCTGGGGAGGGCGAAGCCAGCCCCTACTACCGGGAGACGCACTGGGATGGGTGGCTGTGGCGCGACCATGCAAAAGGCGCCTCCTCCCCAGTTGGTTGTGGGGAGCGGTCACTGTATTATCTAAGTGACAGAAACTGATTTGAACATTTTGACATCTCTTCTGGAAACCTGAATATTCATCTACCTGAAGTGAACCAGCTGGTGTTTAGTAACTGAAGTTTAAGAAGGGTTGTGCCTAAAGTGTTATGTTTAAACTGAGACATCTTATAGTTAAAGTAAATACGGTAAGTTAATTTCTACCTGAAAGAACTCATTTCCTGACCCACTTTGTGTCATAAACTTCCTTTGTTTAAATAAAACTTTTCTTGTTTGTTTGAGCAACTCCTGCCTGAGACTCTAAATCATTTTTACCTTCATACATGTCCCCCACTAGATAATCTGAGGTAAATCGTAGAAATTTGTGTAACTGGTGTACCTTTGAGGTGGTCACACTATATTTAATTGAGGGCTGGCCCAATGTGAGGTTTGAGGAAAGTGCTGTTTGTGCTGTCGCTCACTTGCTGGTGTTGTTTTTCTTTTCTGAGAGAGATATGTTAAATTCTTGAGGTTTTAAACTTTGGAAGTTAAGTGATGTTAAATTGTGTATATGGTACATTTATTGTTAAAGACAACCTGAGACCTATGATGTGGAAAGTGGGATATTATTTCTTAAAATAAATAAATAAAAGAATCGGATAAAGATTGCATCCATTCAAAGAATCAGAAGCCCGGAGAAAAATGTATTTGCCTGGCATTCAAAAGCTAATACATCAGCGGTGGGCAAGCCTGATAGGGAAGAAGCGACTTACACAAACCAGGGCTACCCACTGGCAAGGCCTCCTCTCTGCTGCTCCCCTTGGCACCTCCGTTGGAGGGGGGGCACAGAGAGGGCTTCAAGTGACACACTGCAGAAGCTCAGGTAGGTCGATATGGAAGGGGAGGTCCTGAGGTACTGAGAGTCTGAACCACGTAAGTCGGAAACCAGCATTTGAATGGGGCTAGTAATCAATTGGTACCAGAGTAAAGAGAAATGTTCCTTCTTGTGCCTCTTCTGCTAGTAATCAATTGGCAACCAGAGTAAAGAGAATGTTCCTTCCTAGCACCTCTAGGACAGGGAGGGGGCGGGGCTAAAAGGGGCTATTGCTTTTTAGCTATAAGGGCACATTCACCCTTAGAAGCTCTCCAGGACCAGCATGTCATTGGTGAGTGACCCAAAGTGGCTGTGGTCACCTCACACTCTCACGCCTGTGAACACAGGACACATGCATAATATCTCTGACCACCTAAACACTGTGTCTGATCTTTAGATTGGTTTTTGCTGCCGCCCGAATTAGTGGGATTGTGGGTTTTGGTTGGGAAGTGGAAATAAAAATGTGCTTGTGGTGCTGGATCAGGCCTCTGGACCCTTCTCTGAACTAAGCCAACCCTCAAAATTGGAGATAGCTAAAAACTATGATGTAAAAAGTGAAGGTTTCTGATGGCACACCAGCATGAAATTGTACACAGAGCTCCCCACTTCCTCAATACCCTCTGGAAAAAGGAAGAAGGTATTTGTGTCTTCTGGAAAATATATGTTGAAAATCATTTTGTACACAAGTGTGAAAAGCGCACAGAACACATTTTTAAACCATTAATTATTCATTTTTATTTGATTTGTAGAACAGTGGGACAGATTCCAGAGTTCAGCAGGTACAAATTAAGATGAAGGCACAAATTTTGGCAAAGGGATTCATAGGCACCAGGGAAATAGTAGCTTATCTAAAAGGAATTAAGCTTGGATCACCTGCATCATGCACAAACTAGGATATGCTTTTCTAACTGTAGCCTAAGCAGGATGTGTATGTCAATATGAGAGTAATATAATAGTACTCATTAATCTACTTCGTGTTTAGCTTATGCATGTCTATATACTACTCAGCTAACTCCCCATTACAAGAGCTCTAGATTGTCTAAATATTAGGCCCATAGCAATCAATTAAATGTTATAAAAGAAAGGAAGCCTTGGAAGATGCCTTTTGGCCTAACACTTTTCTTTTCACTTATTGGAAGGTGGCAAAGGAATATCTGTAGGTGGAGTAGAATCACTCGAAAATTTCATATCACGGCAGAACAAGACCGTTTCCTTGCCCAAACCCAGCTGGTATTGCCATATGTACATCTTCTCATTGGGCTGCAGGGTCAAATTAATAGCTTCTTCGATCTCAGTGGCTTCATTCCAGTCTTCCTGCTCTGTGTTGACACTCTTCCCACCATACTCCAGCAGTGAGAGAGAACTGGTACTTGGCAATGGCCTCAGTGAGTGCGCCTGACTGATATGAGGCAGTCATGGAAACCTTCCAGTTGTGCTCCACACTGCTCATCTTCTGCTTGTTGTATCCCACTTTCTTGGTGATCTTCTTATTCCATACAATGGGAGTGTTGGAGTCATTTGAGATGGTCTTGATAGCTTCCCACTTACCATAAGCTGGGCCTTGGCTAATAGCCATTCCTCCAGGGAGCATGTTCACAACATCCCCTATGGAAGGAGTATGTAACAGCATCCAAATTTCCGTGGAAGTCGGTGCAATCTATAGTACTGGACCCCCCATTCATCATGGGGTTTTACAAAGTAATAGTAATTCTTGATGCCCAGTAATAGAGACCATCCTTGCAAGTTGGGTGAAGTGTGTATTCAATTGCATCTGTATCATCATGCATATTACTGACCCGACGGTAAAACACCTCTTTTCTGGAAAATGATATAGAAGGATCCAAAGGCTGAGAGGTAATGGTCCCCTCCGCGGCAGTTGGGATGGAGGCTGTATACTACAGAACCTAAGTCTGCATTCATGTTGCTGACACGGCGATAGTTGTCTCCTTTGATGATGTAGAATAGGTCATCCTCATGGGCTAAGTAGTGATCTCCTCCCTGGCAGGAACTGTGCAGGCTAAACACTTCGAGGTCTTTTGCCCTCGTGGAAATTGGTGGACCTCATGTAGCAGCCCAGGTCTGAGCGGACAATGTAGTAATATTCATCTACCCCACAGAAATCAACCCCTGGGGCTTTGTTCTTAGGGACTATCTCTGGCATGGTGCTTGATTCTAGGAAAAGAAAGCAATGTATTCAGTTAGATCAGAAGATTTCACAAATTGATCATTTATTTACTCTTTGTAATTACTTTTATTTATTAATGTGTATTATTTTTATAATGAAAGAATTAACAGAATTTGCTGACCTCTTGGAAAACAGTCTCATTGCTTTAACACAATATACCTGCCAGTGCCAAATATGATGCCAAAGGTAAATGATTACTAATTAATTGGGAGGTGCTTTGAAAGACGAACCAAACATCTTCTGCTTGTCAAGACATATTTCTCTATCATTTTCTCTCTCCATTTGATAGGAGACCAACCCATCCCTTCTAAGGAATATAAATTGCGTTTAACAGGCTGATCACTTTTAAAAGCAGTTTGCCTTGTGATTTTAGGGAATGGCCGTTTGGGAAACGAAAGATCCAGATTTTGCAGAAATGAATGCTAGTTTGAAGGCTCAGTGTGGCTAAAATACCTATATCCATCACTGCTGTGCTTGCTCACAAAGAGAAGCTCTTTGCACCTCTTCCTTGTTCAGAATATATTAAAGAGTGGGCCTTCAATACTGAAGTCCCATTAAATGGAGAGGCTGAGCCAGTTGATTTTGACGGGATATTTACCGAGACCTTTTGTGGGCACCATACGAGGGCACCCAGGCACTCATGAGTGCCAGGCTGGTAACTGCTGTTCTAATTAATTTCCTATCTCAGCTGTGCTGGGAAGAGACTGCCTAACAGCTCAGAATATCTTGGAAAGTGCAGCAAAATTCAGATCTGAAGCTGCTTATCTCATTGTGTGCATAAACTGACACCACCCTTTCACCCATACAGCACTGGAAGGGGCAGATAAACTTACTTGCCTACCCTCAACCTCGGTAGTTAATGCTCTACAGCAATAGTACTATAGTGCCAGAGTGCTGAGCTTCAGAGCTAGGAGAGGATGGAAGGACACATCCATGGGGGCTGTGGGGGAAGAGAAGAGATTCCCCAATTCTTTATTCCCCCTCATATTTTCTTGTGGCGTCTGATTTGTTCCTTCTAACACCAACGTGTCCAGGAGGTGCAGATTGTTAAGACTAGATGAGCCTCCCTGCTTGGGAAGCCATGCTGTAAGATCTGCACCCCCTCCATGCAGACTGAAGCTTTAAATATGTGTATAAATCATATTTCTTAAAGCTACGGCAGTCTCTACCATGTCCTCAATTCTCCAAAGGAGCACTGGGTGAGTCCCTGGAACACCTTGGGATCTTGCTACAGCTCGGCAGAGGAAAGTGTTCTTGAATATGCATGAATGTCATTTTTAAATTCAAACTCAGCTGCTGGAATACGTGGTTTGTTTTAGTAGAATGGTGTTGTATTATTAAAGGGAACTTCATTTAACTTGTACTGTTATTGCTTAAATAAAAACCTTGGAGTGAGGTATACATCCTGTGTTCTTGGGTCTTCTTCCTCACTCTGCACAAGGAGGGCTGGTAGTCTGATCAGCCACTAAACTCCACCTTTGGGTGTTTTTGATTCAGGAATAAAAAATAGGGCATAATAGAAGTTTATAAGATTATGCGTGACACTAAAGAAGTGGCTATTCCTCACTCCCTCTTCTGGTGCCATAACTCTAGAGCTCAAGAGGTCCTATTAAAATAACCTGACAGCAGAGTCAGTGATAGGCAAAAGAAGATACATTTCCACACAATGCAAAACCACTTTATGAAATAAATTATCACAAAGCATTGAGATAGCCATTGTCTCCTGGTGATTATATGCAGCCTACTCTTGCTATTCAGAAACACTCAGTTTGTATAGGATTGTATTCTGAAAGAGTTCTGGAGGTGGGATGGATGTTCCTAATATAAGATAAACTTGATAAGCTATTTACAAAAAAATGTTCCAGGGAGCTCCAGCTTCTCTGTTGCTGAATCTTTCCCCTACCCAGAGGCCCCTTCCAGTCCCATCTGCGTTCTCAAAGATACCCATGGGCCCCTTCCAAACCCAAGATGTTGCATCTGAGTTCAGAATCTGGTAGGAATGGGGATTCTTCCTCTGGATCACATCATGATCTCATCCTGCAAGGTGTTTCATGACGTTTAGAGGAGACTGAGTAAATGAAGGGAGTTCTGGTTGCTGGAGGGACCAGAGATACCAATCCCTAAAGCCTTAGGGATGCCAGTGGCGAAGGAAGAAGAACAGGCACCCAGGGTAGGGGGGTGGGGCAAACCACTACATCGGCGCATGCGCAGGTGCCGCTACATACCATGTGTGCGCTGCTATTGTACCATGCATGTGAGCACACCGTAATGTATGGCAGCCGGGCATCCTCTCCTCGCAGCTGCAGCGAGTCAGTGGGATCCTTCGCTCATGGCTGCAGCAGTGTGGAGGGTTAGGCACACTGTATGCACTTGAGTGGGCTGCGCATGCGCCACTGGTCGGTTTGCGATGGCACCCGCTCAAGCGGAGGAGAGTGCAGCTGTGAGCACAGATCCTCCAATGCGTCTGCGGCAGCACGATGGCGGTGCGTGCCTGGGGGTGGCAAGGCGAGACCCCTGAGGTGTGCCTCTTGTAACACCTCCTCAGAGATGGCACCCGGGGGCCTGCCCCCTTCCTCTGCCACTGGGGAAAGGCCCATGTCACTTCAATAACAACAGGGAATTTCATTGGCACTCAATAATTATAAACAAGTAGTCAGACTACAGTGTCCACAAGAAGCAGCCCCTGGAACTCCCTGGGATTTTGCTTCAGCTGTGCAGAGAGAGATTCTGCTTGAGTATGCATTAATGTCATTTTTAGATTCAAGGTCTGTTGCTGGAATACATGGTCTGTTTTAGTAGAGCGGTTATTGGATTATTAAAAGGAACTTCATTTAACTTGTACTGTTATTGCTGAAATAAAAACCTTAGAGTTTATAATTATACCTTTATAATTATAAAGAGGTAGTTAGACTGCAGGTCCACAAAAAGCATTCCCTCCCTTATGCCCCAAATTCTAAAGTTATCTCTCTCCACTCCTGCCCAGTAGCCCTCCAAGACTTACCAGTATTTTTCCACAAAAACTTTTGTAATAGGTGGCAGCTGCTTCTCTTGGTGGAGAATGAGGGAAATGTGTGAACACTTGCTGCTTAAATAGGATAGAAGAGGCTATGGGTTAATGAGAAACTACGTACCGCTCCTCCTACATTGGAACTAAAAAAAAATTTATTGATAAGCAGAGACACAACCACAAGAAAACCCTCCACTCCCCTTCTCAGCGTGCAGAGTCCTTCCAGGAACAAAATATAGGCATCAGCGGAACTTAGAATATCTATCATTTTCTAGTGCTGTGAGAGCTTTAAACTTTAAACTTTAGCCAACAATAATCACCCAAATTTAATAAAAGATCCCTAAATGGTGGAGGAAGCCTTTGAGCGTTCCTGTTGACTTACCATACAGTGGTACCTCAGGTTACAGACGCTTCAGGTTACAGACTCCACTAACCAGAAATATTACCTCGGGTAAGAACTTTGCTTCAGGATGAGAGCAGAAATTCTGGCTCTGCCGGCGCAGCAGCAGCAGGAGGCCCCATTAGGCTGAAGCGGTGCTTCAGGTTAAGAACAGTTTCAGGTTAAGAACAGACCTCAGGAATGAATTGAGTACTTAACCCGAGATACCACTGTATTTCATTTATTAGAAGGTGGCAAAGGAATATCTGTAGGTGAGTAGAATCACCTGTAAATTTCATATCACGGCAGAACAAGACCGTTTCCTTGCCCAAACACAGCTGGTATTGCCATATGTACAATGCCTCTGGTTTCTTTACAAATGTATATTTCAACATTTTTTTCAGTTCATTATATATGATTTCCCAGAAGCATTTCACCTTTTTACACTCCCACCACATATGATAAAATGTTCCCCTCTTTTCTTTAACATTTCCAACATTTGTTACACACTTTGTACAGAGCCAGTGGATTTTGAGGGGATATTTACTGAGGGCCTTTTGGGCACCATACGAGGCACCCAGGCACTCTGAGTGCCATTGCCGGAACTGCTGTTCTAATTAATTCCTATCTCAGCTGTGATGGGAGGAGACTGCCTAACAGCTCAGAATATCTTGGGAAAGTGCAGCAAAATTCAGATCTTGAAGCTGCTTATCTCATGTGCATAAACTGACACCACCCTTTCACCCATACAGCACTGGAAGGGGCAGATAAACTTACTTGCCTACCCTCAACCTCGGTAGTTAATGCTCTACAGCAATAGTACTATAGTGCCAGAGTTGAGCTTCAGAGCTAGGAGAGGATGGAAGGACACATCATGGGGGCTGGGGGAAGAGAAGAGATTCCCCAATTCTTTATTCCCCCTCATATTTTCTTGTGGCGTCTGATTTGTTCCTTCTAACACCAACGTGTCCAGGAGGTGCAGATTGTTAAGACTAGATGAGCCTCCCTGCTTGGGATGCCATGCTGTAAGATCTGCACCCCCTCCATGCAGACTGAAGCTTTAAATATGTGTATAAATCATATTTCTTAAAGCTACGGCAGTCTCTACCATGTCCTCAATTCTCCAAAGGAGCACTGGGTGAGTCCCTGGAACACCTTGGGATCTTGCTACAGCTCGGCAGAGGAAAGTGTTCTTGAATATGCATGAATGTCATTTTTAAATTCAAACTCAGCTGCTGGAATACGTGGTTTGTTTTAGTAGAATGGTTGTTGTATTATTAAAGGGAACTTCATTTAACTTGTACTGTTATTGCTTAAATAAAAACCTTGGAGTGAGGTATACATCCTGTGTTCTTGGGTCTCTTCCTCACTCTGCACAAGGAGGGCTGGTAGTCTGATCAGCCACTAAACTCCACCTTTTGGGTGTTTTTGATTCAGGAATATAAAAATAGGGGCATAATAGAAGTTTATAAGATTATGCGTGACACTAAAGAAGTGGCTATTCCTCACTCCCTCTTCTGGTGCCATAACTCTAGAGCTCAAGAGGTCCTATTAAAATAACCTGACAGCAGAGTCAGTGATAGGCAAAAGAAGATACATTTCCACACAATGCAAAACCACTTTATGAAATAAATTATCACAAAGCATTGAGATAGCCATTGTCTCCTGGTGATTATATGCAGCCCTACTCCTTGCTATTCAGAAACACTCAGTTTGTATAGGATTGTATTCTGAAAGAGTTCTGGAGGTCGGGATGGATGTTCCTAATATAAGATAAACTTGATAAGCTATTTACAAAAGAAATGTTCCAGGGAGCTCCAGCTTCTCTGTTGCTGAATCTTTCCCCTACCCAGAGGCCCCTTCCAGTCCCATCTGCGTTCTCAAAGATACCCATGGGCCCCTTCCAAACCCAAGATGTTGCATAGGAGTTCAGAATCTGGTAGGAATGGGGATTCTTCCTCTGGATCACATCATGATCTCATCCTGCAAGGTGTTTCATGACGTTTAGAGGAGACTGAGTAAATGAAGGGAGTTCTGGTTGCTGGAGGGACCAGAGATACCAATCCCTAAAGCCTTAGGATGCCAGTGGCGAAGGAAGAAGAACAGGCACCCAGGGTAGGGGGTGGGGCAAACCACTCATCGGCGCATGCGCAGGTGCCGCTACGTACCATGTGTGCGCTGCTATGTACCATGCATGTGTGCACACCGTATGTATGGCAGCGGGATCCTTGCTCGCAGGCTGCCAGCGGAGTCAGTGGGATCCTTCGCTCGTGGCTGCAGCAGTGGTGGAGGGTAGGGTATACTGTATGGCCACTTGAGCGGTGCTGCGCATGCGCCCACTGGTTGGTTTGCCGATGGCACCGCTCGAGCGGAGGAGAGTTGCAGCTGGGAGCACAGGATCCTCCACATGCGTCTGCGGCAGCAGGATGGCGGTGCGTGTCTGGGGGTGGCAGGCGAGACCCATGAGTGTGCCTTCTTGTCACACCTCCTCAGAGATGGCACCCGGGGGGCCTGCCCCCCTTCCTGTGCCCCTGTGGAAGGCTCCATGTCACTTCAATTCACACAGGGAATTTCATTGGCACCTCAATAATTATAAACAAGTAGTTAGACTACAGGTCCACAAAGAAGCAGCCCCTGGAACTCCCTGGGATTTTGCTTCAGCTGTGCAGAGAGAGATTCTGCTTGAGTATGGATTGATGTCATTTTTAGATTCAAGGTCTGTTGCTGGATACATGGTCTGTTTTAGTAGAGCGGTTATTGGATTATTAAAAGGAACTTCATTTAACTTGTACTGTTATTGCTGAAATAAAAACCTTAGAGTTTATAATTATAACCTTTATAATTATAAAGAGGTAGTTAGACTGCAGGTCCACAAAAAGCATTCCCTCCCTTGTGCCCCAAATTCTAAAGATTTCTTCTCTCCACTCCTGCCCAGTAAATCTCCAAGACTTACCAGTATCGTGGTATCCAGACAGAAAGTTTTGTAGTAGGTGGCAGCTGCTTCTCTTGGTGGAGAATGAGGGAAATGTGTGAACACTTGCTGCTTAAATAGGATAGAAGAGGCTATGGCGTTAATGAGAAACTACGTACCGCTCCTCCTACATTGGAACTAAAAAAAAAATTATTGATAAGCAGAGACACAACCACAAGAAAACCCTCCCACTCCCCTTCTCAGCGTGCAGAGTCTTCCAGGAACAAAAATAGCATCAGCGGAACTTAGAATATCTATCATTTTCTAGTGCTGTGAGAGCTCTATATTTTCTAAACTTTAGCCCACAATAATCACCCCAAATTTAATAAAAAGATCCTTAAATGGTGAGGAAGCCTTTGAGCATTCCTGTTGACCTACCATACAGTGGTACCTCAGGCTACATACGCTTCAGGTTACAGGACTCCACTAACCCAGAAATATTACCTCGGGTTAAGAACTTGCTTCAGGATGAGAGCAGAAAATTCTGGCTTCTGCCGGCGGCAGCAGCAGCAGGAGGCCCCATTAGCTAAAGTGGTGCTTCAGGTTAAGAACAGTTTCAGGTTAAGAACAGACCTCCGGAATGAATTAAGTACTTAACCCGAGGTACCACTGTATTTCATTATTAGAAGGTGGCAAAGGAATATCTGTAGGTGGAGTAGAATCACCTGTAAATTTCATATCATGGCAGAACAAGACCGTTTCCTTGCCCAAGCCAGCTGGTATTGCCATATGTACATCTTCTCATTGAGCTGCAGGGTCACATAAAGAGACTCTTCAATCTCAGTGGCTTCATTCCAGTTTTCCTGCTCTGTGTTGACCCTCTTCCCACCATACTCAGCAGTGAGAGAGAACTGCTACTTGGCAATGGCCTTAGTGAGCAAAGCCTGACTCATATGAGGCAGTCAGGGAAATCTTCCAGTTGTGCTCCACACTGGTCATCTTCTGCTTGTTGCATCCCACTTTTCTTGGTGATCTTCTTATTCCATACAATGGGAGTGTTGCGAGTCATTGGAGATGGTCTTGATAGTTTTCCCACTTACCATAAGATGGGCCTCGGCTAATTAGCCATTCCTCCAGGGAGCATGTTCACAACATCTCTATGGAAGGAGTATGTAACAGCATCCATATTTTGGCAGAAGTCGGTGCATCTATAGTACTGGATGCTCCAGTCATTAATGGGTTTTACAAAATACAGTGGTACCTCAGGTTACAGATGCTTCAGGTTACAGACGCTTCAGTTACAGACTCCGCTAACCCAGAAATTAGTACCTCGGGTTAAGAACTTTGCTTCAGGATGAGAACAGAAATCGGGCGGTGGCAGTGGGAGGCCCCATTAGCTAAAGTGGTACCTTCAGGTTAAGAACGGTTTCAGATTAAGAACAGACCTCCAGAACGAATTAAGTTCTTAACCCAAGGTACCACTGTAATAGTAATCCTTGATGCCCCAGTAATAGAGACCACCCTTGCAAGCTGGGTGAAGTTTAATTCAGTTGCATCTTCATCAGTATTGATATTCTTGTTCCGATGGTAAACACCTTTTCCTGGAAAATGATATAGGTATGCTGGACCAAGGCAACTTCCTGGGTGGGGGGTGGGGGAAGCACCATTGCTTGCCACCTTTGCATTGGTGTGCTGTTCAAATATTAAAATATGCCTTAGTATATTTGGTGTGTGAAACATGATAGTACCTTTGAGCTCATTGCTATTAATAGCACTAGCAGCAATACATGCTTTCTAAAGGGTCAGCAAACCCTTCTGCTAAAAAAATAAAATAAAATACCAGTTACACTCCCTCAATGACAGCACTCACAAATAAAAACATTTTTGGGGCCAGCCTGAATAATACTGGTCAAAGTTTAACTAAGACTTGTCAAGACCGGTTCACACACGTGGATGATTTGAACACTATGGATGCTTTAGTTGAGATTCCTGCATTGCAGGGGGTTGGACTAGATGACCACAGGGATTCTTCCCAACTCTACAATTCTTTGATTCTATGTGATGTCTTGTGTGTCTGAATGGGATCACTGTGAATAAAACCACCAAAGAACTCTCGTCCCACTTCAAAGGTAGTGCTTTAGAATTAATGACTCCTTTAGAACACTCACACCCCACTTCAAAGTCCCAAGCCACTCTCAAAATATGTTACAAAAAAAAACTACACTCAAATCTGGTACCAGAAACAGAACTGACATTGTTTCTTGTATTGCCATGATTATTCTGGTGTTGATCTTTGGTCTCCGTCATTCCTTTAGCGCATAGCACCTGCACTGGGGAATGATGGGTGCTAGTCTGGACTTTATAGATGGTTTATATTTGTAGAGCATGGCATTAGTACAGATGACACAACTTTAGTATAAAACATACCCCTCAAATTGGTTCATGGAGGAGATTGCAAGCCTTGTTGCTTTAATCCCAACAGGAACACAATATAGTCTCCTGAGGAAACACTCCCGCCCCCGCGCTGCCCAAACTGCTTCATTTTGCAAAAGGAAGAAAGGAAATCTAGTCACAGGCCACATCTATTACATCTGTCATTTTGTATATGAAAAATGTGAAAAATATTTTGCTATGAAGAAATCCGTTAAAGATTCGCCTAATTCTCTTTGAACAGAACAAGCTCTTCTGATTTCCTGGTTTTACTCATAAATAGCTTGTAAACCATCAGAACCAGTGAAGGCTGTGAAGGTCCTGTGTGAGTGCCTGAAGGCGGTTGGAGGATGGATGGCGGCTAACAGATTCAGGTTAAATCCTGACAAGACAGAAGTACTGTTTTCGGGGGACAGGGGGTGGGTAGGTGTGGGGGATTCCCTGGTCCTGAATGGGGTAACTGTGCCCCTGAAGGACCAGGTGCGCAGCCTGGGAGTCATTCTGGACTCACAGCTGTCCATGGAGGCGCAGGTTAATTCTGTGTCCAGGGCAGCTTTCTACCAGCTCCACCTGGTACGCAGGCTAAGACCCTACCTGCCCATGGACTGTTTCACCAGAGTGGTGTATGCTCTAGTTATCTCCCGTTTGGACTACTGCAACGCACTCTACGTGGGGCTACCTTTGAAGGTGACCCGGAAACTGCAATTAATCCAGAATGCGGCAGCTAGACTGGTGACTGGGAGTGGCCGCCGGGACCACATAACACCAGTTCTGAGAGATCTGCATTGGCTCCCAGTACATTTCCGAGCACAATTCAAAGTGTTGGTGCTGACCTTTAAAGCCCTAAATGGTCTTGGTCCTGTATACCTGAAGGAGTGTCTCCACCCCCATCGTTCAGCCAGGACACTGAGATCCAGCGCCGAGGGCCTTCTGGCGGTTCCCTCACTGCGAGAAGTAAGGTTACAGGGAACCAGACAGAGGGCCTTCTCAGTAGTGGCGCCCACCCTGTGGAACACCGTCCCTTCAGATGTGAAGGAAATAAGTGGCTATCCTATCTTTAAAAGACATTTGAAGGCAGCCCTGTTCAGGGAAGCTTTTAACATTTAACGCTGTATTGTTTTTAATAATTGATTGGGAGCCACCCAGAGTGGCTGGGGAAACTCAGCCAGATGGGTGGGGTATAAATAATAAATTATTATTATTATTATTATTATTATTATTATTATTATTATTATTATAATATTATGGGTAGGCAAACTAAGGCCTGGGGGCTGGATCTGGCCCAATCGCCTTCTAAGTCCAGCCTGCGGACAGTCTGAAAATCAGTGTGTTTTTACATGAGTAGAATGTGTCCATTTATTTAAAATCTCTGGGTTATTTGGGGGCCTGCCTGGTGTTTTTCCATGAGTAGAATGTGTGCTTTTATTTCAAATGCATCTCTGGATTATTTGTGGGGCACAGGAATTCTTTCATTTCCCCCCTTCAAAATATAGTCCAGCCCCCCACAAAGTCTGAGACACAGTGCACCAGCTCCCTGCTGAAAAAGTTTGCTGACCCCTGTTGTAAACTGTTCATAGACATAATGTAGGTACAGAGCCACACTTTTTTGCTTCTGATAGAATGAGCTTTATTGAGAGAATAATCATTAAGAGAAACCAACCGAATACTTAGTTAGAAGCTTGGCGTCATTGCTCTTAGAGCCACAGCTCCCAAGGTCCCCTGGAAAGGGCAAATGACTGTTAAACTAGGAAAAGCCAATAACGTGGATGTGTTGCAGGTAGAAATGGCCAAATGAGCATTCTGCCTTCAATGGGCAGAGCGTGGCTTGCGTGGTTTTCTGCCTATCACAGCAGCTTTGCCAGATGAACGGGCTTCTTGTTTTCGCAGGTGACACGAATGCGTCTGGAGGTAACTGTGCCTTTGTATTTGCAGTCATTAGGAGGTTTACCATTGATGAACCTGCAGATGGTCATGGAGAACGGATTGTTGCTGTCATATAATTTATCCTTGAACTGCTTCCCGCCATTGCCACAGACATCTTGGACAGAATCCGTGGGGTTGTTGATGAAGGTATTGGTGAATTTGCACACCGCTGGGTTCAGCTTCCTCTGCACCATCATGAGGTTGCAGTAAGCATTGAGGTTGGGGGCTGAGGTTTTGGGGTAATTGATGTGCTTGTTTTGAAAAGCAGCCCAAGACTGCCCTTCGCAGGACTGCACCAGGAGGACGCTGAGAAGGATGGCCAGATGAACCAGCAGGCAGTGAGAGACCAGCATGGCGGCGTCTAAGAATCTACTGGGAGGAAAAGGAAGAGGTTGAAAAAAGGAAATGTTAAAGAGATGCCTATTTCTTAAGGGGGGGACGATAAGAACTTTTATACACCTTACAGATAATGTAGTGGTAGAATTTGGACAGTTTGTGGGAAGCTTCTATGGAAACAAAATTAAATATGATTGGCACGAATGGGAGGTCCTGCCCCCTTTGACTCAAATATCAGGTGTGTTATGTCACGGCTAAAAATTGGCCTCTGTTTCTTTAATGCGAAAAGAACTAAGTAAGCGACCTACAATGACTCATGCAACCTTTGCATGGGAGGTAGAAGATATAGGACAATGAAAACACGAACCACACGCCTTCTGAATAGTTTCTATCCAAGAGCTCTGATTGCACTAAATAATGATCTCAGGGCCAGTTGCAAGGTATAGCAAGCAGGGAGTAGGAAGGAATGAGATAGGTTTTAGGTTATGTTATGCCTTTAATAGGTCATGTTATATTCTGGATTATGTTATGCTTTTATAGATTATGTTTTATAGATTATGTTATGAATAGGATGAGAGTGTCGGAGATACGTGCAAATGTATATGTGAACCCGGTCTTTGGGTGGGTGTTTGATTTTCGTTGTTGTGTATACTGTGTATATACGGACAATGACAATAAATTTATCTCTTATCTCTTATCTCTTTGACATAATTGTACCTGTATATATAGAGTGGTCAATGTTAGTGTTGGGTGTGGGTTGGTTGGTTAGAGAAAGCTGGTGGCGTTGATGTGTGTACAGTTGGTTGGTCGTTTTTCAGATAAAAGACTTTTAAGAATAAAAGCAGAATTCTGCAAAGTACTCTTTTTCAAGGACTCTTTGTGCTGACTAGGGTCCGAGGACCAGAGAAAGGAGGTCAGAACAATTGCTTTTTTCTAACACTGACCTGTTATGCGTGTGAGCGAGATTTGGACCAGGACCAGACTGGAGGAGGGAGAGATAAAAAGCCCCCTGCCTCTCCTACTAAGATCACAGTCCAGATACCCCCCCCCCCAATGCCTATTTTTTATAAACCAATTTACTTGATTCTGAGCTCAATTCAAAATGTTGGTGCTGACCTTTAAAGCCCTAAATGGCCTCGGCCCAGCATACCTGAAGGAGCATCTCCATCCCCATCATTCACTGAGGTCCAGCTCCAAGGGCCTTCTGGCGGTTCCCTCACTGTGAGAAGTGAGGTTACAGGGAACCAGGCAGAGGGCCTTGTCGGTGGTGGTGCCTGCCCTGTGGAACACCCTTCCATCAGCTGTCAAGGAAATAAACAACTATCTGACTTTTAGAAGACATCTGAAGGCAGCCCTGTTTAGGGAAGTTTTTAATGTTTGATGTTTTATCGCTTTTATTATTATTAATAATAATATTCTGTTGGGAGGCACTCAAAGTGGCTGAGGAAACCCAGCCAGATGGGTGGGGTATAAATAATAAATTATTATTCTTATTTGCTAATTACAGAGCCAATGTGGTGCAGTGATTGCTGTTACCTTCAAGTGAGCAACTGTGATGTTAACATATGAGAGTGCTGGAGGTGAAATAGTTAAACAGGTGACCCAATCAGGACCCAGTGGTGGAGTCAGAGGGACTATAAAACCAGCTTTGGGAGGGGTAAAGGGAGGAGTTAGTTGGGAGTTGGGTGGTTGGTTGGAGTGGGAGTGAATTGGGATAGAGTTTGTGGGTAGGTTGAGTAAGTGTAGCAAAATAAGCTGAGTCAGGAATATTTAGGGGCTAGGAAGACAAGTAAATATCTCAGAGGTGGGTTAGTGAGTGAGAGCAGGCAGTGGAAGTTATAGGTCTGGATAGGCACCCCGTGTTTGTAATTGACTGATACCGTTTATGAAACCACACGCTTGTTAAACTGCAATAAATAAACAAAAGTTTATGTTCCAATTTAACCCTGACTGGACTCAGTATTATACCAGGTAGGGCCTGGGTGGTGGCAGCGAGAAATAAAGTGGTGGCACAGGGATCAATAGATGGTGAAACATCTGGGGACCATGTGTGATCGCCACAACAACATGCATGGGAGGTCCTGA
The DNA here is from genome assembly GCF_004329235.1 of Podarcis muralis. Lineage (NCBI taxonomy): Eukaryota > Metazoa > Chordata > Lepidosauria > Squamata > Lacertidae > Podarcis > Podarcis muralis. Next base: position 210,610 of record NW_021164350.1, on the reverse strand, counting down.
TCACAGATCTCCCACATCTCATTTGGCCCCATGTAGTTCACCTCTCACCCTATATCACCTTACAATCTGGCCTTTACCCTGAGACATTCCTGCCTCCTTCAAATTTCATGCTATGCCCATCAGCTGCATGCACATATTAATGGATGTCCCTCCCTCATTCTCTTACAATGGCAATGGTGCCCAGCAGCAGTCGAGGAGGATGCAGCAGGGCAGACAAACATCCTTCCAATCAGCCCAGTTGGACTGATTGGAAGGGTGCATGCCTGTTGCATCTTCCTGCCACCCTGCCAGTCTCACCCTGTCCATGCTTCGCCTCTGGTGTCCACCTGAAAGGTGCCGGAACTGAGTGATGGCTGGAAAAAGCCCTGGATGTAGCACTGGGCAAGGTTTCACTTACCTGCCACTGGGTTCAGCTCCACGTCAAAGAAATGGATCACACTCCGGTTGGAAGGAGCTAGTTGCCTCCGACTCTGGTCAACAAGGAGCTTTCTATACAGTAAGCAGCTAGGTAGGGCAAAGAGGGCAGAGGGAAGAGACCAGGAAGTGATTTGTGTCGAAATCAATTACTATCCCAATGCTTCCCAGTAATTACTGACAAGCGACAGTCTCATATTCAAAGTAGTAGGGCATGTTGAAACGTGAAATCCCATTGTCTTAGAGCTGTGTTTTCCAAAACAACACAATGAGATGGTGGCCTCATCTTAATTGTTGCCCCAGATAGAAAGAGCTGTGTTCCCTTTTGTAGTACGACTCATGCAACACATTGGTGACTAATATACACACAATACAGTGGTACCTCTGGTTACATACTTAATTCACTCCAGAGGTCCGTTCTTAACCTGAAACTGTTCTTAACCTGAAGCACCACTTTAGCTAATGGAGCCTCCCGCTGCTGCTGTGCCGCCGCCGCACGATTTCTGTTCTCATCCTGAAGCAAAGTTCTTAACCCGAGGTACTATTTGTGGGTTAGCGGAGTCTGTAACCTGAAGCGTATGCAACCTGAAGCGTATGTAACCCGAGGTACCACTGTAATTACCAAAATGATTGTGCATTCTTTATCAATCTTCTTTTTTAAAAAAATATAATTTTTATTAACAGGCCAATCAAATCACATTATTTCCAAATCACATTAGTTCCAAATTATACAGCCAGATTTTTAAATTTTTGTTGGGGGTACCCATACTTCAAGCTCCGAAAAGGGGTCCAAACATCACTTATATTGCTGCTTTAATTAGACAGTTCTATCCAGTTCTGTCCAGATAGTCTCTTTGTTACTTTCCTCATCTTCTTGTTCTTATAATATATTCCTTTCTTTGCGATCTCCGATAATCTTCACAAGCGGGTTGAAAACAAACATCCTCTGTGTGGGTTTTACACTGTCCAAAAATCATATCACATAAGGACAGACGCCATTTCCACACCTCCGTAAAGAACTTTCCCTCAGTCTGTCCGTTGATTCCCCCAGGCTTGCCAAACATATCTCAGAGGGCTCTGCCAGGTCTAGATCACATTCCGATAACCACTCGCATTCCGATGACCCTGGTCCTCCTCCCCCCATCCTTCTTAGGCAAGCCTGTCTTGGCGTGACGCCATTTGAAACTGCGTCATAAAACTTTCCTCTGTTCTCCGATGTTTACCAATCCTCTCTTTGATCAATAATTCACTCCACACAGTTCTTGAATTCCTGCTTGTGATTAATAAATTGCAACGATTCTTCTCTCTGGGGTGGAGGGTTATTAATACTCACATAAGGCAAAGAAAAAGAAAGAAAGAAAGTTTTTTCCTCCACCCCCTTTCCGTTTCACTCCAAACATACCAGTCTTTTAATGGTGATTCATCACTTGATTTATTTGTCCCGCCCGTCGCTCCGCTCACAGAGATCCATTAATCAGCAGTCTTTACTCCTGATCTTCGCTTGATGTATGTGCTTTAGCTTCTTTCCAATTATGTATTTCCAATTATATATTTCGAGCCAAAGCGAACCAGTGCGCTGATTGGAGACAGCGTCAGGAAGAGCCGACTTCACACGAGGGCTTGTGCCAAGTGTCCGCACCCCCTTCTTTCGAATCCGGGGGTGAATTATGGACACCGCTGGCAAGGCAGTCCCCCCCATCCCCTTGGGGGGCCCGGGAAGGCTGCATACTTCCCATAGCAGCCTCTTAATTACCTCGTGTGGGTCGGAGAGATGTTATTGTCAGCCATATTCCAATGCGCCCCCTGGTGGCCCCCCATTCTTTATCAATCTTCTGAGAAAAATACAAAAACTTATGCAAAGCCAAAGAGACTTACGAACTACCCAACCTAAGATGAACTTATAATATCTTATTTCAATGGATTTTTCAAGTACTTAGCTCAGTCTTTTGTTTTCTTTATCTTTTTGGGTAAGTTCATGAAGATACCAACAAAAGGTAATTTCAATGTTGTTCACAATACCGAGAGATGCTAGTGAAGTTGTAGATGGATGTTAATAAAAGTTGTAGACAAGGTGCCGGCATTTTGCACCTGTTTCACTCTGGCAGTCCAAGTAATCAAGAGGCCGCTGTTCACCCCCAATGGGGCCCTTTTACTGGGGCTTGCAGGTAACACACTCCCAAGGTATTTTTCTGGGTTTCTTCAGTGGTCTAAACTCAAAGCCTTGATACGTATATTGATATTGAATTTCATAGAGAATACTATTTCTTGGCTTAAGCTTAAGAGACTGAATTGCTTAGATTCACAGGCATCTCCAGGTATGGATGGGAGAAACCTTTGTCAGAAACCCTCGAGAATGACTTCCACTTGGTGCAGACAATACTAAACTAGATAGACCAGAGTTCTGACTCAGCCTAATGCAACTTCCTGTGTTGTTGCTTTTTATGGGATGGGCCCTGTCTCTTATTAAGCCCTGGATTTTTTCAAAATCCCTCTTGGTTTCTCGCTTTCTCCCTGTCATTCAGGAATTCTGAACCCTTTGATGTGAATTTGAGGAAATTGCAGCACATTCGTTCAAATATTCGTCATTGAGTGATGTGCTGCTAGCTTGTCCCATGTTCTCATATAGTAGGGGGCCAGGAATCAATATTCTTTCAATAGCAACAGTGCCCAAGGCTCTGACTAATTGTTTTGAACCTCCTTGGAATGGATTTGATGATAGCAGATTTCTGTGACTGGAAACCTGACTGATGCCTGTCCTGAATGTCATCAACTAAGAAAAACTAGATCTGGGTGAAAATATATGCCACAAAATGAATGATTAAGAAACAAACTTGAGAGCCTTTAATTTGTTCATATGCAATGTTTTATTCACTTCTAATTTAAATATAATGAATAAAAAAGGTTTGTAAGGTTTTAAATGTGTATTTATATAGTCCTTACTTTTCTTTTTACATGTGCAGCCAATATATGTGTAGCATATATATATTGTGAGCAGTGGCTCACAATAATCACAACAGCATTGAAAATAAAACATCACAATCATTATAACACAAAAGCACAGAAATAAAGCAAACAGCAGCAAGAAATTCTTCAAAGCGATACGATTCAATAATGTCATGGTAACTCGTAGCGCTGCCAGGATACTTCCCAATCACATGTGCTGAATACAGTATATTCCAGCACATTGTCACTTATTTCTGTAAAATGATATTACAGTGGTACCACGGTTTTTGAACGACATCTGTTCCGGAAGACGGTTTGAGTTCTGAAACGTTCGAAAACCAAAAACTCAATAGCTGACAGCTAGGCCACAGGATCTTGCATTCAGTGGAAGCATGTTCGACTTCCAAGGCATATCCGAAAACTGAAGCATTTCGAAAATCAAAATGTTCATCAACGGAGACGTTCAAAAACTGAGGTACCACTGTGTAAACTTGTTGGATCAGATTCAGTCTCATTCATATTTAGGGTAGTCTCCTTACTGTTTGGAAAACCAGTGATGACTCAGTGAAGCCCTATTGATTTCAGTGGGCCTAATCTGCATATGATTCAATCTAGATCCCATGGTGGTGGCCATGATTAACAATGACAATATTAGCGTTGAAACAGTGTCATCCGTATACACAGCGCTTTGCAGAGCAACAAACATTAAAGGCGACTCCTTTAATGAAATAAAGAGGGAAGGAAAAGTCGAGGCAAGGGAAGGTTTCAATGGATTAATGTGAACACAGCTATTTCATGTACTTGGGCTTTGTTTTGACTGGGATACTGGGATACTGGGAATTTGATGAATACACAGGGAAGAGAGATTCCTTCAGGTCTACCAATGGTGCTTCAAAGAGAGGTCACAATCTGGCTTTCGTCATAGTGCACCGGCCAGCCGCCTTCGCAGCCAATGACAATGTACCTGGGTGAAATGTTCTCCTTGTATTCGCACGGTGGGCGAGTGGAGCCCCCCCGGAGCGTGCAAGTGGTGACTCTGAAGTGCTGCCGGCTCTTCCGCAGCTCTCCCCGAGGGAAGCCCTCCTTCAGCACACACGGCCCGGATCTGCCGCTTGGAGCCGTGGATGAAAGTGTTCACCTCCTTGCACTCGGGTTTGGTCAGGCCACGGCTGCCCATGAGGGTGTTGCAGTATCGGCCGTGGAAGCGGCTCCTGGGCTCATCTCGGTGCTGGTTCAGGAACTTCTCATAGCGGGGGTTGTTGCCACAGGATGACTCAGGGAGTAGATCAACCAGCAGGACTGCAAGGAATAGGCAACAGACGTCTTCGGACAGCCTCATTCTTCCTAGCACCTAGGATTGTAATATAAATTATAATGCATAATATAATACATAAATTATAATGCATAAAATAAGTTATGGCAGCAGATAAAGAAACAACAAAACAACAACAACGCCACAAACTGGCTTATAAGCATAAAACCAAATTTACTAGAATAATAGCTAGAATAGAGATAGACTTATAACCATTCAAATAACAAACATACTAAGGTGCCATGTGCAAGACAAAGCCTGGAGATAATGTAAACATGGAGTGGATAAGTGTACAACTCTATCTTAACAAATTACATGTACACTAAACGTTATACGGACTGGATAAATGAACCATTCAACAAGTAGCGTAAGTCCAATCACAGAATGGCAACCACATACTGCCACAACGGCAAGGGTAGCACTCTGGAGAATATGAAAAAGTTTTTCAAAGCTGTTTTTCAAAGATTGAGCTGGATGAGATGTTCTTCAATGGGTCTTGAGTTGGAAACACAAAGCCGGGTACATGGATCAATCACGGGAAGGCAAATCAAAGCCACCACCCTGGTGAGAATAACGCAAGTGGGCAAAAAGAGACCTGTTCTCCGGATTTATTACAGGTTTCGCTACATGCTTCATCAGTCCGAAAAGCTGCATGATACAAAATAGCACTCCAATTACAATGTGTGTTAAACCATAAAAATTAGAAAAGATCAGTCTTATACTATACCTTACCCAATCATACAAAACGGTTTGCTCAGGATAAAGAAAGTATTCACAGGCACAACTAGTGTTCAGACTCATAACAAGCAGTTAAATACAATACAGGAGTATAGAATCAATCATCACATGATTATTTGGTTAAAGCTGCAGCATCACTTTTCTGTTACAACCAAACAACAGTACACTCATACATAGCATTCTAGATCAAATTCAGTATTCAAACCCTTTGCATATAAGGTTCCTAATTGAAATGTTAATTTATACTCTTTCTGTAACAAGGCTCTTCGTATATCTACAGTTCTAAAAGGTTGTTTTTTAAAGGTCCACAAGATTAAAAAAAACCTCAGATTATTCTCTGTATGGGCTGCTTGCTGGAAATGCTGGACTAATGGGGCGTCTAAACATATGTTATGTATTTTGGACCTATGCTCAGAGATTCTGGTCCTAATTGCACGAGTGGTACTGCCTACATATAACAGCCCACAAGCGCAGCGGATACAGTATACACAGTTTTTAGTAGAACAAAATAAAAAAATTCCTTCCAGTAGCACCTTAAAGACCAACTAAGTTAGTCTTTAGTAGAACAATTTGTGTGTCCTTATTTTTGCCACGAGAGGGCAGTGCGGTGACAGAATTGCTAACCTGGCATTTGCACAGTGAACACAACCTCTCCCTCTGTGCCCAGAACGAACGTGATGTGCAAATTCTAATAAGCATTCATATAAATCGGACATAGACATGGAGAAGAGAGGGGTACTGCTTTGATAGCTGAACACGTCATTCCTCTTCCCCCTGCAGTAAGGCTATAGGTAATTCAGAGGAGGATGGGCATGTGATGCAGGAGGAAGGAGTCTGGTGCTCCAATGGCAGCCCTGAGTTTCAGATATGAATAGGGGTCTCACACCATGGGCTCTTCCAGATGAGCTGTTTATTGAGAATCCATCCTGATTTGCTGGCACAATGCTTAGACCAAGACTGTGGCCACGTTCCCAATCACTGCATTCACTGTATTACCAGTGTCATGTTTTTATTGTGTTTTCACAGGACGTTACCCAAAATGCATTGTGTATCCTGCACTTTGTTATAAATTGAGGTGTTGTTTCTCAACCTAGCTTCATGCCAAAAGGAGTCCTTAAGTCACTCCTAATTTTTCTCTAGCAAAAATGTGAACATGTTTGCCAAGGGAATCACATCCCTCACCCCCATCAATAATAAAAAAGGTAAAGGAGCCCTGGACGGTTAAGGTGACTATGGGGTTGCTCATCTTGCTTTAGGCCGACGGAGCCGGCGTTTGCCCACAGACAGCCTTCCGGGTCATGTGGCCAGCAGGACTAAACCCCTTCTGGCACAATGGGACACCATGACAGTAACCAGAACGCATGGAAACACCGTTTACCTTCCCGCCGCAGTGGTACCTATTTATCTACTTGCACTGGCATGCTTTCGAACTGCTAGGTTGGCAGGAGCTGGGACAGAGCAAAGGGAGCTCACCCCATCGTGGGGATTCGAACCGCCGACCTTCCAATCAGCAAGCCCAAGAGGCCCCGTGGTTTAGAGCATAGCGCCACCCGCTCCCTACCCCCATCAATACCCTCTGGTTAGTACAGAAACAGAAATGAACAGCCTATGTGAACATCAAGGAGGAGGTGGCAGAACTGTGAAATGTAGTAGTGAAAAAAATAACTTCACTGTTCTCTTTTATTGAGCATTTGTTCTGATTTATTTGGAGGGGGTTATATGGCAAAGAGCATTCCTCCTGAATCCACCCTAATTCACAACTTCCCATAAAGTCCATTATTGTGTTTGAAGTAGATTTGCAGCACCATGGTTGCAGTGTGCCTTGTATGAATTTAATTGTGCTGACATTCTGGAGGCAACCAAAATTATGTTTTGCATATCACCGCATAAGGATAGCTAATTGGACCGGGCAGGATGACAGGCTGGTGAGTGGAAATGGATTGATCTGCTCTTTCAACATTTGAACAGAAGCCAAAATCTGCATATGAAGTGTTTTTAGGCATGGGGTTAAACAGTTCACGTGCAGATATTTCTTACAGGCACAGCTGCAGCAGCTGGTTGAAAAATTGGCAGCCCTACCGCCATCCTGGTTGCTCCATGCCTGACCCACATCCGTTTCTGTAGGTTAGGAATGTGAATTTGAAGTCCATTGCAGGAAAACTAGAAAACAGTGGGATCAGCTTTGGTCTACTTGCTACACGGTGTGTTTAAATCGAATCACATGGTATTCCTGGTGCTCTGATGAAAATAGGCAGAGGGGTTAAAAGTTAGTGCTGTTCCTGGAATCCTTAATGCAGTCTCACCCTCCATTTTCTCTTTCACCAGTTAGGAAAGAAAACAGCAGCAACTGGGTGTGGCAGGAGAAAGGAATCCAAGAACTGGTCCACACGACAATGGAATAAAGATGCAAATCAGGTTCCTTTAGATAATGAGGAAAAGACAAAACAGCAGAGGGAAGGAGAGAAAGGAATGCAAAAAGGACTCACTTTTTCCAGGGGGACCGTATTGGATTCAGCTCCACACAGATCAAGCGGCTGATTTACCACTCTGTTGTGCTTTTGAGCCAATGAAAAGTTTGCCAAAAGTTTCATAACTTTTTCCTAGGAAGAAATCCATGGATTGTGCCAGACTGGGTTTTATATAAACCATGCCTCTCCCTTCTGGCTATCATATTGCTTTTTTGGCGCTCTCTCTCTCTCTCTCTCTCTCTCTCTCTCTCTCTCACACACACACACACACACACACACACACTTACATAACAAACCCGTTTTTACTCTGTTTCAACTAAAGAAGGAAGGATCTGTCAATTTTTGTTCTTTCAGTTCTCATTCTCTCCTTCTTTAATGTCGTTCCCCACATTTCTTAGCCTTTTTCATCTCATGAAAATTTGTCAGCATTTCAATGTAGATTTATTTTAATCAATAATTTTTTGACGGGAGCCAGAGTGCACGGAAACACCATTTACCTTGCCACCAGAGTGGTACCTATTTATCTACTTGCACTTTGATGTGCTTTCGAACTGCTAGGCTGGCAGGAGCTGGGGCAAACAATGGGAACTCACCCCGTTGCAGGGATTCCGATTGGCAAGCCCAAGAGGCTCAGTGGTTTAGAGCACAGCGCCACCCGCTGTTTATAGTGCTATAAACAAAGTTTATAGTGTTGCCCACACGACACACACCCACAGGCTTCCATTCGTGTGAGGGAAGAGAAGCTTGTGGAGTCCATAAGTCACTGGACTCCCATCAGCATAGCCAATAATAATAATAATAATAATAATAATAATAATAATTTATTATTTATACCCCGCCCATCTGGCTGGGCTTCCCTAAGCACTCTGGGCGGCTTGCAAAAAAATATTAAAATACTGTAATACATCAAACATGAAAAGCTTCCCTAAACAGGGCTGCCTTCAGATGTCTTCTAAAAGTCTGGTAGTTATTGTTTTCTTTGACATCTGGTGGGAGGGTGTTCCGCAGGGTGGGTGCCACTACTGAGAAGGCCCTCTGCCTGGTTCCCTGTAACTTGGCTTCTCGCAGCGAGGGAACCGCCAGAAGGCCCTCGGTGCTGGACCTCAGAGTCTGGGTAGAACGATGGGGGTAGAGACGCTCCTTCAGATATATGGTCAGGGATGCGGCCAGCAAATTGTTACTGCCAATTACATTGTGCATGTTAAATGCATTTATTGCTTAGATCAGACAGGCTTTATTCCCAAATGGAATATTGCTGACTTGATCCAAAGGGCATTCAGTATGATATACTGTGACTTCAGAAAAATGTGGTATCTCTAGACACAGACAAAACTTTTAATGGTGTGTTGTGGGCATTTTAAAAAATGTTGTTTAAATACATGGCATTTGGAAAATGATTTTTGCACTATACATGAGGTTGTTGGCAATAATAGTGACGAATGGGTTGTCTTCTCTGAGGCTACACCTTAAGAGAGGAATGAAGGAGGGCTCTCCCTTGTTGCATTTGCAATGGACACTGAAACTTTGTAGAATAAAATTAGACCCAATTTTAATATCAAGGGGGTCTGCATTTTGGGGGTGGAACATTCCATCAATTTATTTGCCAAGAACATCCTTTTAATATTTTCGAATCCTGAGCAAGCAGTGTCTCTGTTTTTGTGAAACAATTGCCTGCCTTGAAATAACTTGCTCTGAAACTATTATGTGCTTCAGTCTTGCCACAGGAGAACAAAAACATATCTTTGCTTATACAGGGTTTTGTTCGGAAGAATCCTGGGAATTATAGTTTATTAAGAGTGCTGGGAATTATAGCTTTGTGTAGGGTAAACTACAGCTCCCAGAATTATTCGCTTTAAATCATGTGCTTTAAATCTATGGTATGTACACAGCTCTTTGTCTTCTGAAATATGCTCCCTCCGTTTGTAAAGGCCTCCCTGAATTTCCTGCAACTCAGAAAAGGGGAAGCACACAATACTTTACACATCACCTAAAGCATGCTTATCTATTTCTCTCTGCCAAATGCTGGTGACTTTATAATATACTGTGCTGAAAAAGAACAAGGATGTCTCTATTAAGGGTACTCGTCTCATTACTTTCTCTGAGTGGCCACTTGTGGCTGTAGAGGGCTAATATTGCTCACCTGTAGTATTCGCAGAAGACCTCTTGCCTCACAAAACCATAAGTGTCCTCCTGAGATTTCTCATGTGCAAAAATAGTCATCTGGGAGTGAGATCCTGCAAGGGCTACCCAGGCCTTGGGCAGCTTCGTCCCTGTTTTGTTCACCACCTATCCAATTCCAAACCTACTTTCCAGTTGTTACAGATAGGTAGCCGTGTTGGTCTGCCATAGTCAAAATAAAAAAAATTCCTTCCAGTGGCAGATAGCCAATCCCACCACCCTTCTGAGTAATACCCCTCCCCACCTTCTCACTATATAGAAGGATCTGGCAACTTCTGTTTCAGTGTATCTGAAGAAGTGTGCGTGCACACGAAAGCTCATACCAAGAACTAACTTAGTTGGTCTTTAAGGTGCCACTGGAAGGAATTTTTTTTTATTTTTCCAGTTGTTGTTCTTCACCTCCTTGGCCATTGAATTTGCGACATCCATATCCAAATTCTCAATGGAACTGCTGACACCCTGATGGTATGTATGAAGTACTTGCCAGTCCATGCCAGCTAAAAGGAGTTTCTGCAGCTGACCCTTCCTCAAGGGATTCTGGCAGAGTTTGCACGTCCCGTCTGGGTGCTGCCATTGGCCGGTGTCCACCACAAATGCTCCTTTTCTCTTCAGGGTACTAATGTCAACTCCCTAGCCAATGAAGTACCCTAATGGCCAGGCACAAAAGTGTCCTGCTTCTTGCAGATAGAGCTGTGGAACCAATGGCATTGGCTTAGATGTTGTTGGAGGAAGTTGGAAGAGAAATGGGAGGAAGGCTGCTAGGAAGAGGCGCTGTTTGGACATGATTGATCTGATGCGATCCTTCATTCCAGAGGGGCTGTCAGCTTGTAAATTACCCCGGGAAACAAAGCAGAGAGGGCTTGTTTGTACCATCTAGGCATGTAGGTGTCATTAGGACTGTAAAGTGAGGTATAAATTCACTCAGAATGAATCAGCAGCAGCAACCTTACCTGCTTCCTCCTTTCCAAGCCTTTTCTATTTCTTCTCAGTGTATTACTACTTTGGCTCTCATCCATGAAATATTGCTAATTGGACATGGTAGGATCAGAGGATGCTGAGTGGAAATGGACTTACCTGCTCTTTCAGCTTTTAAACAAAACCCAAAATCTGCACATGGAGTGTTTTATGGTCTGGGGAGAAACAGTTCACATGCAAATATCTATAGAACAAGCATCTTTTGCAGGCATCGCTATAACACCTGGCTGAAAAGTCGACAGCCCTACATCCAACCTGGTTGCTCCCACACCCATTTCGGCAGCCATGTAAAGTCAAAGGACCTTGATAGATTTGTCTTTAAACGAGTACAGAATTGAACTTCTGTCGCATTTCTAGTCAACTGAAGTTTGCATGGGCAACTTGAAAGCATGCACTCCACCAGAAAAAAATGCCTTGCCTCCCTGGAGCCATTTTGTTTCCTTAATTCCTAGCCAGTAGAAGAGCACCGTGTCACCCAAAAGCTTGCATACCATGCTGTGGTTTTTTCCTAGCTCGTCATTTATGTTTGGCAACCGATTAAGAGCTGGAGAAGCCTCCTCGTCTGCTGCCTGCTACATTTAGAACTGATACATTTAGAAGTGCCACATAAAGTTCATTTCACATTTGCAAGGTTTGGGTGCTCTTAATGTGGAAGCACCTATGTATTTTCTGGAACTCTACACCATTGATCGTAGGCAGGTCTACTTTATATTGGTATGTGTAAGAAAATGCCAAAATTGATTGACCGCTTAATAACCCACCGTTCCACAGCAGCTTTAAGTATAAAATAGTATATTATTTTATGTAAACTGTTCAGAGAGCTTTCTCTCTCTCTCTCTCTCTCTCTCTCTCTCTCTCTCTCTGTGTGTGTGTGTGTGTGTAGGCTGTCTGTGAAATTTATTTATTTATTTAATAAAATTTACACGCCACTTGATTGTAGAAAAAACCTCAAAGCACTTTTCAAAAAAGTTTCTTTTTTGTTAGATAAAATAAATAAATAAATGCAATCCTAGAAAGGTGGGCCATAAAAAGCTCAAATATACATATACAACAAATAAGGTCACCCCATCTCTGTCCTTGTTTGTGAAATTCCCCTGGTGAAACATTACAGGATGAGGCCCCCTCTCCTGCGCTGTGGTAACAGGTCTTTGAGGTTATTATCCCTCTACATGTGTGTCTCAATCTATTAGTCAGTTGGTGGTTTGGAAGCACATACAGAAGACAGTTACAAAACACGATTGCAGGACCAAGGAGATCATGGCCATTTGCTCAACAGGAAAGATCGGGAAACTGGAAGCGGTTCGGACAAGTTGGTGCATCTCCTTTTTTGGAAGCTTGTCCCAACAAGAGCTTTGATCTGTTGAAGAAACCCAGACTGTCTTCACCCACCCCATTCAACAGCATTATATTATATTATACCATATTGGCCCGAGTATAAGCTGCACCTGAATAAAAGTCGCAACTTTAAAATTGGAGGAGGGAGAGAGAAAAAAAGAAAAAAATATGCAAATATAAGCCGCTGCTCCTGGCTGCATACTGGGGTGGGGGCTGGGATCTGCATTGCTGACAGCATATTCCCCTTCCTCGCTCTCCCCCTTCCGGCCTTGGGGGAGAGGATGGGGGACTACGCATGGGGCGGGCGTCACTTTGCCGCTCTCCTAGCACTGTTTGCCCCACGCTCCTGGCTCCATACCGTAAGGTCGCGAATATAAGCCACACTTGAACTTTTTATGGTCAGAATTTGGGGGATAGTGAGGCTTATATTCAGGCCAATACGTTATTAGCTTCCCCTGCTCCGTGTGGTATTGGGCCCAAAGAAAGTCAATTTGTACTTCTGCCAAATGCCAAGTGCTACAAGCACCACCTCTGGCAGTAGCTGCTCCAGTTTTAAACTTTGTGACTGGAAGAAATTTAGCTGTGGAACATTTTGTGGAGATGAAATGAGGAGAAAAGCATGGCCAGGGACTTCCGGGTTGGCGCGATCCGGGAATGGCGGATTCCCTCCGAGCTACGGAGGGAATCGGCTCAGCGGTGGATGGGTCTTTGCCGTGCCGGCGACACGGGGACCCTTAAAAACCGCAGGTGCAGATGCCTGCGGACTGAAGACTCGGCGGGTGCCTTAAGCGCCCCCCCTGATTCGCGAAGAGCCTTTTTAAAGGCTATGGAGGGGATACGGGGGACGGCGCGGCACTGAGAGTCGATCGCTACCGCCGCTGAGCGAAGCCGCGAGCCATAACTGGAGAGCGCTGACTTCCTTCCTTAAAATTTGGACTGGAAAAAAAGAACCCGTGAGTAATTTGGAACTGAACTTTAAAATTTTCTACCTTCTGAATTTGAGACGACCGGGGGGTGCGCCAAAAGGAAGTCCCCACCCCCCCTTGCAGACGATCCAGAGCAACGATATAAGAGCTAAGCTGGAGTGCCTACCCTGCAAAGGGTGAGTTTTAAAAAGACAGTAACTTCCAAGATTTGGAAAAGTAAAATTTGAGCAGGAGAGTGGAGTGTTGGAAGAGTCCTTTGTTTTGTGGTAAACAACCCTCCCTCCCGGGCCCGGGAGTGACCTGCTTTGGAGCCTGTATAGAGGAGCAGAATTTGACAGCTGTCAAAGCTGTCAAATGGACTGTTAACAGTGGAAAAATTGCTATCTAAGACCTCTCCGGATTAAAAGGAGTTACAATTGAATTAAATTGTGGGAAACAAAGAAACAATAACAGGACAGAGGATTGTTGGTGAAAAGTTCATTAGGTAACTAGATTCCCTCTAGGGGGAATTCTGTGGAATTACAATGGCTGTGGGTGGAAAGATACTGAGAGAAATCGAAAGGATGTTTTCACTGGTGGGAACCTTACAGGAGCAGACTATAGTTATGAGTAAACAATTGATGACCTTGAATTCGGAAACAAGTAGTTCTGCTGAATGCAATGAAGACCTGAGTGAGAAAGAACCCACAGCTGAATTCGAAATAATAAACAAAGAAGAGGAGAAGACAAAACATGAAAGAGAACAAGTTATGTCGGAAAATATCAACCAGAAGTCGGCATTTGGAGAACACAAGCAAGGAGACTATTGGATTAACTCCATTTTAAGTCTACGAAAGATACAGAAGACGAAAGAGGAAGCCCTGGAAGTTTATGGAATTCAGGAGCTTGAAATAAAGAAGTACAATTGGGGCATCCACATAGACTTTGATTTTGACTATCACCAAGACTTAGGCCTTGCAGAAATGCCTCAGCAGTTGTTTCTAAATATGGGAAGAGACTATGGATTGATTGGATTGATTGTTAAGGAAATCTTTCGAGACTCGATGACCAACAAAAAGGACTACCAACAAAAGCGGCGGAGAGGGACTGAAAGAGAGTTGAGAGCTTTGGATGTGCGGAATCCAGGCTAAAAAATGTTATTTTGGACATGTCTTGGGAAAGGACGCAAAGCGGGAATGGGAGGGAGGGAAGCATTTAAATTTAAACAACACTCAAGACCAGGGGGTTTAGTTAATAAGAAAATTATTTAAGAAAAAATGAGAAATCGTGGGAAGAGAATTGGGGTCCAACTTAGGGAAAATTTATTTTTGTTTTTATAAAAGGATTAATATCAAGACGGAGAAGGAAATACCAATTTGCTGACATAAACTTGGGAATAGGGATGCAAGGGAGGGGGGTGGGGGGAAGTCAAGGACTAGGGTTAGAAAATAAGATTTTCGGGAACTATACATGTTTGTTGTTTTTTATGTTTGTTTTGATGTTATGTGTTGTGTCTTTATCTATATAAAATGTGAAAACCCAATAAAAATATTTAAAAAAAAAAAAAAAAAAGAAAAGCATGGCCAGTCTAACTTCTGAATTTTGGCTTCCCACATCCTAGTCTGAAACTCTAACCAATTCACCACACCAGCCCTCTCTTTGTCTTTCTTTTAAAAAAAGCAGCAACTGTGTGCAGGTAGAATTAGATCAGGGGCACAGTAAGGGGAGATTAACATCAGGGATGGCAGCCTCAGGTGGTTGCCTCAGGTGGCAGGATCCCAGTAGAGTCTAGGAGCAGCAAATCCTGCCACTGCACCTGCCAGTTACCGAGGCTGCTACACTGCCACAGCAGCTGCCATGGCAACCTACAAAGATGGCACTGAGGTTGCTTTCTGCCTCCCTCCTTCAGCTAATGTTGCCATGCACAACAGCAAGGCAGCCTCCAACACTCCTCTCTCATCTTCTCCCCCACCCACAGAATGCTACCTTGCACAGTTGGATGTGGGTGGCGCTGTGGTCTAAACCACTAAGCCTCTTGGGCTTGCTGATTGGAAGGTTGGCAGTTCGAATCTGTGTGACGGGGTGAGCTCCCGTTGCTCTGTCCCAGCTTCTGCCAACCTAGCAGTTTGAAAGCACGCCAGTGCAAGTAGATAAATAGGTACCACTGTGGCAGGAAGGTAAACGGTGTTTCTGTGCACTCTGGCACTTGCCACAGTTCTCCGTGCACCAGTAGCAGTTTAGTCATGCTGGTCACATGACCTGGGAAACTGTCTGTGGACAAGCACCGGCTCCCTTGGCCTGAAAGCAAGATGAGCGCCGCAACCCCATAGTTGCCTTTGACTGGACCTATCCGTCCAGGGGCCCTTTACCTTTTACCTTTTTTACCTTGTACAGTAAGGCAACACCCAACCTTTATCTCATTTCTTTTTCATGTTTACACATAGGCTTGCAGACCCTCGAAATGTCCCTATTTTCAGATTTGACCCCAGAATGTCCCAATTTTCTTTGGGATGTCTCTATTTTCATCAGAGAATATGGAGTTATACGACCCCTGAGCCAAGGAGATAAGTAACTATACAACCTTAAAAAAAAAAAAGAAAAAAAAAGGTAAAGGACCCCTGGATGGTTAAGCCCAATCAAAGGCAGCTATGCGGTTGCAGTGCTCATCTCACTTTCAGGCCAAGGGAGCCGGCGTTTGTCCACAGACAGCTTTACAGGTCATGTGGCCAGCTAGGTTTCGAACTGCTATGTTGGCAGGAGCTGGGACAGAGCAACAGGAGCTCACCCCATCACAGGGATTCAAACCACCAACCCTCTGATCGGCAAGCCCAAGAGGCTCAGTGGTTTAGACCACAGCGCCACCTGTGTGCCAACATAGCAGTTTGAAAGCACACCAGTGCAAGTAGATAAATATGTACCAATGCAGTGGGAAGGTAAATGGCATTTTTATGGGCTCTGGTTTCTGTCATGGTGTTCCATTGTGCCAGACGCATTTTAGTCATGCTTATGGGCTTCCCAGGAAAACAGATCCTGGGTCTAAATCCTGGTGGTGATTGCCTGAAGTCAGGCATTGATCATAATGAAGAAGGGCTGAACACATTCGTTTCCAAAGATGGCGGTGTAGGTTGTCCACCTAATTTCATGCTATATAACTCAGCAACCTTCTGCCAGAAAGTTGCTATGTGCAGGATTACTTAAACAGGGAACTCATAGGACAGCTTAAACTTCTTCATATGACAACAGGCTTGCAAGCTCTATATAACAGGAACTCTGAGAAGAGGAAGGTTGTTCCTGCTGGAGTCCTCAGCCCTGTTGACAGCTGCATTCATTCATCTAGGAGGAAGCCAAAAAGGGAGACACTTGACAGGTTGGGTAAGTTTGCAGTAATGGGTCGTACCTCGTTCCCCAGAAGGCTACAACCATCAGTGATGCATGGAGTTTAGGAATGGAATGGATGAGTCTGTGTGACTGAGAAAGCCCTTTAGATTTAGATGCACATGTGTCCCTCTAGCCAGAACTCCTGGTTTCTGCCCATGAGTAGTGCTCAGAGGTGAAATAAAACTGGAGATGTCAAAGGACTCGAGTCATCTGGTTTGAAATATAAAATAGGGACATTAAAAGGTCTGAGCTGATTTGGCTTGCCTTGGATTAAGCCAAGCTATTTCCTAATGTTTTCACAGAAATAGTCCTGCTTAATCACCTCAGTCACTCTGAACTGAGCCTGTGGAAGCTCACTTGTCACTAGATGCAAATATTGTTTTGTATGAATTACTCAGTCCCTAAAAAGGTAGCGCTTCTGGTTTAGTGCACTCACCTTTTTACTGCTGGAAAATTCATTTCTTCACAGCATGACTTGCCAAAATCTAGTAAGTCAAGTTCTTTCTAGCACATTATCTCCACGCAAGGAAGCATGTCACCTGCTAAATTTCCACACATTAGAGGTTCAGTGGTCCTGCCAGGAATAAAACTAGCAACGGTTATGCAGGCATTCATATTCTGAATCACCAGGATCCTCAAGGGACCCACAAGAATACTGCAAGTTTAGGCACTATAAATGTGACTATGAAAGGGCAGCGAACGTCTGTTAAGAGGTAAAGATGGATGGATCTGTCAGTATTGGTTCTCTTACTTTCTTATTTTTTTAACCTTAAATTTAGTTCTACACATTTCCACAGCAATTTGTAGGTAAATAAAATATAATAAAATAAAATTCACCAGCAATTTTGTAAGGGGTAAATAGTTCAGTTTCTGTTGTGCTTTGAGAGGATTGGAAATGGAGAGGGATGATAGAGACAGCAATGGGGTGAGAGGGACATGGCAGCAGTGGTCTCTCAGCAGGGACAATATGACATTTGCCAGGATGGGGTTAGGATGCCCACTCTGCAGCCTCGGCCCTTCCCCTTCCTGTCTTTCTAGCATGAGCCATAGCTCAATGCAAGAGCATGTGCTTCAAGGAACTGTGCTTAGTCCCCAGAATCAGATACTCCGTTACAGCTGCAGGAGTCTCCTCCCTGAAGCACTGGAGTACAGTTACTAGTCAGTGTGGACAGAACTGAAATAGATGGACTGATGGTCTGGTTTGGTCTAAGGCAACTTCCTTTAATGCACTGATGGGGAACCTCCATCCCACAGACTAATAAGGCCCTGTCATTTCCCCCACAAGTAGTGCCCCATCCAGTGTGGGGCAGATTGCAAAGGAGCTCCCTGGCAAAGGGATTGTCAGGTGATTGACAGCTGGGCTGCCCTCCCCACCTGTTAAAGTGACCAGCTTCTGCTGGGGTTGCTTAGGATCAGGTCCACGCTAGGCGGAAAATGTTCCTCGCTCCTGCTTTAGCACATACAGTGGTACCTCGGGTTGCATACACTTCAGGTTACATATGCTTCAGGTTACAGACTCCGCTGACCCAGAAATATTACCTTGGGTTAAGAACTTTGCCTCAGGATGAGAACAGAAATCGTGCAGTGGCGGCACAGCAGCAGTGGGAGACCCCATTAGCTAAAGTGGTGCTTCAGGTTAAGAACAGTTTCAGGTTAAGAACAGACCTCCAGAACGAATTAAGTTCTTAACGCGAGGTACCACTGTAGTGCTTAGCATGTGTGTTGCTTTATTATCGCTTGCCTTTGCAGATACCCAGCACAAAAGGACGCTGCCATGTCTCCCAGAAGCCCTCACCGTAGGGCCCTTCTTCTCCTGCTCGTCGTTATGGCCACCACCCTTTTCCCATGGAGCCAGGCTACATCTTACCCTGACTTCCTGAAGAGGCACCTGGACAACCCGAAATCTGACTTGCAGAATGACAGCACCTACTGCAACCTGATGATGCAGCGGAGACACCTGAACTGCCAGCGAGGCAACACCTTCATCCATGCCAGCGAACACCAGCTGACTTCCATCTGCAATTCCAGAGGGAAGAACCTGGATGGGAACCAGACCAGCAAGACCCTCTTCCCGATCACCATCTGCACCCGGGGGAAAGGCCTCCGCAGAGTCTTCTGCAGGTACAAGGGGAAAAGCAAAATCAAGAGGATCCGGGTCACCTGCGAGAAGGGTCTCCCTGTCCACTACATTTCTCATGCTTAAGCCTAGCAGTTGGAACAGGCCAGGCTGCTGAAAGAAGCCTGCTTTGCCTTGCCCATTGCTCTTCAAGCTCATCTACCCAGAGCAATTTACAAAGCTGGGCCCCATCTTGGCTGCTCCCTCCTGCGTGCTATGCAAATTACACCCTTCGTGATGTGTCCTGTTTCTCTTTATTCTGCACAGCACGTCACACAACTTTAATTCTGTCTTTAAAACAACGGCAGTGGTGTTTCTTTAAAACTCCAGAACGTGTCGATCCAAAACAGTCTGCAGCTTGCTTGCTAGTTTCCATTATACTAGTTTCCAAATCAAGGGAATCAGCCTCCACTGCCACCTGCCTATGCAGGATGGTTCAAGAAGGAAGGGAGGAAGGAATGGAGGAAAAAAGGAACAGAAAAGAAGAGAGGAGAGGAGAGGAGAGGAGAGGAAACACACACACACACACACACACAGAGAGAGAGAGAGAGAGAGAGAGAGAGAGGAGAAAAAGACACTATATTCATAAATCCGTATCAGAATGTAGCAAAGCTTGGAAGAGCTCAATTTTTGAAGGGTTCACCAGCGTTTGCCAAACACTTAATGCTTTGAATAATAGAATAATAGAACTGTAGAACCCTGAGGGTCCAGTCCATCTTCGACAATGAAGGAATCTCAACTAAAGCATCCATGACAGATTACCATCCGACCTCTGTTTAAAAGCCTCCAGTGAAGGACTGCCCATCACCTTACAAGGTAGTCTGTTCCACTGTCAAATAGCTCTTACTATCAGAAAGTTCTACCTAACCAGAACCTCTTTTCTTGTGCTTTGAATCCATTGGTTTGGGTCCTACCCTCTGGAGCAGCAGAAAACAAGCTTGCTGCATCTTCCATGTGACGGCTCTTCAGTTGTTTAAATATGTCTCTCTTCCCTTCTCCAGGCTTCCGTTGAAACTTTTTAGCCAGCTAGCTTTTAATTAGGTTTTGATAAGGTTGACAGGCACATATTCTTGATTATCTTCTTCCATGCCTGAATTTACAGCTTTGCTAAAATAAAACTGGGCTTCATTCAAGCATGAAACTGAGTCCTTGGTTATTTAGAAAGCTCAATCTACGTATACACAAGATCTCCTGTGTCGTTGGGTGGACAAGGGAGGAATTAAGGGATGGATGAGAGGCTACATTCACTGTCAGAGACAGTGACTGTATTACAATGATTTTTTCCACCTCTCTGCTATGCTGTTTTTTTTACTGCAACAACAACAACAACAACAACAACAACAACAACAACAACAACAACAATAATAATAATAATAATAATAATAATAATAATTTATTTATACCCTGCCCATCTGGCTGGGTTTCCCCAGCCACTCTGGGCGGCTTCCAACAAAATATTAAAATACAATATTCTATTAAACATTAAAAGCTTCCCTAAACACGGCTGCCTTCAGAGGTCTTCTAAAAGTCTGGTAGTTGTTTTTCTCTTTGACATCTGGTGGGAGGGCGTTCCACAGGGAAGGCGCCACTACCGAGAAGGCCCTCTGCCTGGTTCCCTGTAACTTGGCTTCTCGCAACGAGGGAACCACCAGAAGGCCCTCGGGACTGGACCTCAGTGTCCGGGTAGAACGATGGGGGTGGAGATGCTCCTTCAGGTATACTGATGTATACAAAGAAAGGTATACAAAGACAGTTGATGTGTCCGGGAAGATTGATTGCAAGGAGCTCCCAAAGGATTACTCCAAATTGGTTGAATGGGCAATAAAATGGCAATTGCAACCCACCGTTAGCAAGCGTGAAATGATGCACATTGGATTCAAATATCCTAATTTCACATGTGTGCTATTGGGCTCTGAACTGCTGGTGGTTGATCTGGAACAAGAGCTTGGGTTTGTGGTGGAGAGCTCAATAAAGATGTTGACACAGCACATGGCAGCCATAAAAGCTGAATTTCATGTTAGGAACTTCACGACATGTCTCGGAAATCATTGGACTTACCAATCAAGGCACTGAGTACCAAATCACTGATTCATACCAATCATAACCATATTTACTGGAAGGAAATCACCATGTGTTTTGTATTGGGCACTAATTCCCATCAATGGCTTCCCGGAACACTCACGTAACTCACAAAACTGGCTCCAGGTCCTGGGCTAGCACTGTTTATTTGTTTAGCAGCAGGCCAGACATAATTTCAAGTGTACCCCTTTAAAGTAGAACTGATGTAAGACAGCAGAAAGACAAATTATCTGTCTGAGAGCCAGAAACATACTCATTCCTAAATTGCTGACATGCTCTTAAGCCCCATTCTGTGCCCAATAAGCACAGGATGCCTTTTCCCAGAGGCTCTGTGGCCCATAGACTGCAGCACAATGCTGGGCAAGGTTTTGCCCAGTACCCTCTTTGTGTTATGGGCTCATGGGAAAAATCTGTCCCATGAGCCCTTGCTGCAGGGGGGAGGGGAAAGCCCCGTCTATGTCCAGCGTGGGTGGGCTAGGGCAGAGTGACAGATGCCGCTGTAAATATCTGATTCACTGACTATGAATGCCTAAACTGGGCAGCGCATGTTGGCAAGAGCTGCTACTGCCACCTAGTTAAACATGAAAATTTCCTGAAGGTAGATCTTGAAAGAGAACCCAGGATAGCATTTCTGAGCCTCCAACCTTTGCTCAAAGAGTGGTTAGACCCACACCAAACCAGACCATCTGCCCTAGACCAAACCAGACCATCTGCCGTGATTGGAATCCCCACAGGCGACTACGACTAGCTATACTATCTCAGAAAACAATGATCTCATGGGCCAATAGGGAGCAACAGGTATGATTGCTGCTTTCTCTTGACGCTCCTTTTTCGGCACTCAAACCAGAAAAGGAGTTGGAAGGAAAGAGTAGAGGAGACCTGCTGGCCACGATCTGTTCAGCACATCCATGCCTTCCACCAACTGTGAGGTATAAAGCCTTCAGAATCCCCTTGTAGCCTCCTGAATCAATTATGTGGGTGCCTTTTTCAGGAAACATTACTCCATGATGCCTCTTCAGCAACAGACACACATTTCTCCTCTTCAAGCTGGATCACTAAGCAATGGCATAGACCAGGCATAGGCAAGCTCCGGCCCTCCAGTTGTTTGGGACTACAACTCCCATCATCCCTAGCTAACAGGACCAGTGGTCAGGGATTATGGGAATTGTAGTCCCAAACATCTGGAGGGCCGGAGCTTGCCTATGCCTGGCGTAGACTGCTGGGCCAGCCTCAGTTGGCCTCTTGGAACATTATATGGAACTGGGAGAAATGCACCTGAGCAGAGATAAAGGAAGACACAGGAACTCACTGAGCAGAAAGAACAGGAGTTTGGACTAGTTGGCCCTTTAGGCTGATCCAGTGGGGCTTATTTTATGTTCTAAATGTTTCTGGGAAAGGCTAAAGATTGGATCTCCCAAATAAGGAAATGACATTCTCTTGTCGTTGCAATGATCAGACTGCCCCAGCTCCCATTTGTTACCTGAAAAACTGGCTCTTTACTTTTATGGAGGGATGTTACTAGAATGCCATAGCTTTTTCAGCATTCATCTTGATCCCAATCTTTGATTTGCACAAACACACATAGATGGACACACAACTAAACAAATGTCACCTCCTACCCTCAAGGTCTAGATGAAGCACAGGGAAGAAGCTGTAGCTCTCCAGACATCTCCAAAGGCTGAAACTCGGAATAAATATGCTGTATTTTTTCGTGTATTAGACAAGGTTTATTTTACTCAAAAATCATGTAAAAAAACTGTGGTCATCCTATACATCGATAAGTGGGGGTGGGGGAGCTGTGTGCCACCATCCAGTTGGTTGGCAGGCTCACAACTCCTCCCCCCCATGCCGCTGTGGGAGGCGTGCGCTCTAGGGAGCATTTCCCACAGTGGCATAGGGGGAGCGGCTGCCCACTTTGCCAACCCCCAGCAATGGCCCTGCTGGGGTGATGGCGCATGTGCAATTCCCCCTAAAAAAAAGCTCAACAAATTTGGGCACCCTTCCTTATTTTCATTAAATTTAGTCCCCCAAAATAGGGGGCGTCTTATACCTGGGGGGCATCTTATACATGGAAAAATACGGTATTTACCGCAGGAAAATCGCATGAATAGCGGAAGGGTAACCTTGCAAAGAAACCCAAGAAACTCACGGTAAAAGGGTAAGTATTTGTGGTTATGGGTGTCCTATCAATTAGTCAAGTATTGTACCATGATGAAATACCCTTTACTTGAAACGAAGCAGGAGGTTAAACTACCTAATTAGGCCTCAGACTTCTGTGAAGGTTATTTGTTCACAACTTATAATGAACACTGGTACAAGCTGTCAAGTGCTTGTGTGAAAGAGTGTACACTTGTTGATTTGCACGGTTTCACAATAAACTCATCAAACATTGTATATGAATACAGGGCTTTCTTTCATCTGGAACTCGCCGGAACTCAATTCTGGCACCTCTCAGGTGTGTGCCATTGCCATTATAAGAGAACAGGGGAGGTGTTCATGATGAGTTAGGTAGGAAGGTAAATGGAGTTTTTGTGCGCTCTAGTTTCCATCACCGTGTTCCATTGCACCAGAAGCAGTTTAGTCATGCTGGCCACATAATCCAGATGCTGTTTGTGGACAAACACCAGCTCCCTCAGCCGGAAAGCAAGATGGGCGTTGCAAACCCCATAGCCGCCTTTGACTGGACTTAACCATCCAGGGGTCCTTTACCAGTACCTTACGCAACCTCTAGGTTAGATTACTGTAAGGTGCTCACCTCAGGGCTGCCTCTGAAGACAATTTAGAAACTTCAGTTAGTGCAGAACTCAGTGGCCAGTTCAAGACTGTTTGGTCGTATTACACCAATCCTGGCCTGACTGCAGTCACTTCCAGACCCAACTTAAAGTGCTAGCTATGACACTGTGTCATGGGATGGGGGTTATTGATTTATTTTTGTTCTCATTTTTATTTTATATTCTGTGTTTTCTTAATACTGTATTATTACGCATGATTATTTTATTAAAGTATTATTTCTAGAGGTAAAAGCTGTATCCACCAAGAAGGGGTGGTCTTGGTGCCCCAAATCATAAGACTTTCCAATTAAAACAGTTGACACACGTGATTAACTCATCTTCAACGGGTCAAAATGGACCTGGAACCTTCACAGATCTCTCCTAATGCTTTATCCTTCTTGAAAACTTCATGTGCTTGCATTAGCAAAATGGTACAGTTGTACCAAGGTTTTCAAATGCCTTTGTACTTGTACGTTTTGGCTCCCAAACAATCGAAACCCGGAATTGAGCCTTCCGGTTTTTGGACTTTTTTTGGAAGCCGGACAGCCAATGCGGCTTTCACTATTGTTTCCAGTGCGCCTGTGCAATCAAAGCCAATCGGAAGCTGTGCCTTGGTTTCCAAACATCTTGGCACCCACTGTGAATGTAGCAAAATAAACATTGGAGTCCGTTCAGGTCCTCAAGCTAGTTTTGTGAGTCATGTGACTGTTCTGAGAAGCCACTGACAAGAATTAGCTCCCAGTACAAAATGCAAAGTAGATTTCCATCAGGTAAATATGGCTGCTTTTTTTTTTTATCGGTACACATCCATGTTTTGGAACTCAATGCATTGATTGATAAGTCCAAGCAATAGTGTTTCCAGATATAGAATGAGCCTTTTCCTAACATGGAATTCAGCTCTATAGTCTGAGGGGATAAACTGGAAAGTGTTAGATGATTCTGGAAGCTTCTAGAAGGTTCACTCCTGCTCTGCCTGTGGCTGAAGTCCCTCCTCTCCAGAGTTGGACTCTGGCTCCCTCTGTACTGGCATTCCTGTGGGATATAAAGCTGTCAGTCAAGCCCAACATTCTGAGAGAACTAACTGCCTCTATGTGGCAGGCAGTTTTGTCAGTTGGTTGGTTGGTCGGTTGCTGCTAGGAGTGTTAACTGGTAACTGCTCAGATGCAGTCTTTCCATGATTCACTACTATCTAGTACAGTGGTACCTCGGGTTAAGTACTTAATTCGTTCTGGAGGTCCGTTCTTAAGCTGAAACTGTTCTTAACCTGAAGCAACACTTTAGCTAATAGGGCCTCCTGCTGCCGCCGCACTGCCACCTCAAGATTTCTGTTCTCATCCTGAAGCAAAATTCTTAACCTGAGGTAATATTTCTGGGTTAGCAGAGTCTGTAACCTGAAGCGTATGTAACCTGAAGCGTATGTAACCTGAAGTGTATGTAACCACTGTATATAGTTTATCTGTTATAAAACCTAAGCCTAAGCCTGCCTTCAGGAACAACTATGTAATGCAGAAGGAATCTGAAACTAAAGTAGTTTCTGTTAATATGCTTCAGATTCATGTGTGTTTTCTTTAAGAGGGACAGAAAGGGATTATCGACCAGGAAGGTATAATTATTGGTAGGATTCAAGCAAGTTAGCAACCCACTTGTCACTGCATAAACTCAAACAGGGGATCATTTAAACTCTGCTAAATTATATAAACATTCCCACAATTCCTTCCTTTCCAGAGTCAGACTCTTCCCAGGCATTCAATTCAGCCACATCCCTGACAAGTAGGGAACAGGAGAACCTGAGACTTCTGTAGGTGCCGAAATTTGGGGTTTTTAGTAGAGTAGCCAATACAACTTGAAATCTAAAATTCAGGTACTTGGAAGGAATTTGGAAACATTATTTTGGTGAATGAGCAAAGCACGGAACTGGTAGTGCTGTGAGAAAAACAAATGGAAGTGGACCAGAAAGCCACAGACTGTTTCATGGATTTTTAATGTTCATATTTTATTGACATAATTTCAGTTTTAAAAGAACTAGATTGATACAGAGAAAAAAGGGGGGAAAGAACAAAGCTGAATATAAGCTGTCTGCTTATCTGAGTCACAAGGTGGAAGAGTTAGAAAAGAGGCTGGGTTTTAATAAGCAACCAGGGATTCCACAAATAACTGCTTGATCCTACAGCAGCAAGAATCATGAGAAAAGGAATGAGATCATACATATATATGATGAAAAGCGAGGTAGGAGATGAGCGGTGGGACAAAGTGGAGGCCCAAAGTGATCAGAGTGGCCTTTTCACCCTCAAGAAGGAAGGAATCCTGGTGGCAATCCAATGGTGACTGTGAGCAGGTAAAACAGATATTTGCTTATGTAAAAGCACTTCTTCAACTCCGCCTTCTTGCAATCCTCTTGTCTTTGCCCAGACCTGTCCTGGAAGATTGGGGGACTACCTTGAGAGGTTTCTTGAGAGGGATGCAGTGCAGGAGGGGGAAAGTGTAGGGGGCTGCTGAGTGTCGGAGAGGATGGTAGCTTACGTTTTTTGCCTGAGCAGAAGTCTGCTTGTGCAACAATGGCATTCAAAATCTTAATTCAGTTGGGTATCCATTCTCACATGAAAGGGAAATTTCCCTAGTAAGATCAAATGCGAGGTATCTCAAATAATATTTTAAACACATGGTGGTTGGAACAGGAGATGAGCTCAACATGGGACCAGTTACTGGCATGTCCGAAACAGTACAGATGTTTTTAAGATCCTGGTCGGAGACATGAATGAAAGTGTGTGATTGTCCGTATTTCAGGCCTCTTTCGCTTCTTAAATACTCGCAGTAATCGTTGACTTCAGTCTTCGGGTAATCAACATACTCGTCTTTGAAGGATTGGAAATCCCAGGAGGCTTCAGTCCCCAGCACCATCCAGGAGAGCAAAACCAAGAGCAGCCATAAAGGACAGGGCCCCTTGGCAGCCATGGCTCGCTGTGGCTCTTGGTGGTTGTTCTGCGCAGAAAAAACAGGAAATGGTGTAAAGTTCAACAGGGCATTTTCATGCTTTCCCTTTTTCCATCAGATTTATTATATAACCCACTTCCCAGGAAATATCAAGGGAAAATCTGAAAAGGGCCATGACAGCCTTGCTCAAATTGTAATCCTAATTCCCTCATTAGGTAGTTATGAGGCTCCCCAACACTGCCGTCAGACACTGCCCCATCTACTTCAGTACTGTGATACCTCAGAAGTCAAACAGAATCCTTTCCAGAACTCCGTTTGACT
Source organism: Podarcis muralis (assembly GCF_004329235.1). NCBI lineage: Eukaryota > Metazoa > Chordata > Lepidosauria > Squamata > Lacertidae > Podarcis > Podarcis muralis. The sequence goes on along the minus strand of NW_021164350.1, from coordinate 183,746 downwards.
TCCAAAATGTTCAGAATCCAAGGCACAGCTTCCAAGTGGCTGCAGGAAGCTCCTGCAGCCAATCGGAAGCTGGGGAAGTTGTGTCAGACGTTTGGGTTCCAAAGAACGTTTGCAAACTGAAACAATCACTTCCAGGTTTACAGCATTCAGGAGCCAAAATGTTTGACTCGCAAGGCGTTCGGATCCAAGGAACGCCTTTATTGTCTAGCATTGAGTTGTGGCCTTTCCCCATTCCCATCTCTCTTCCTCCACCCCATTACAAACCATGAAACTATAGTTTTGTTGACAGGCAGATTGAAGAAATGAATAAGACTAAGTTCCAGAGACTAATAAGCACCTCAAAAATCACACAAAAATTAGCCTCTGCAAAGACAGTGAATGACACCATTATTCTTCATGTCACCACAGCAGAAATAAACAGGCGAGAGTTCCCCAAATTAGCATACTGAGATTCCCTAAGTGCCAAACTGTTAACCTGAGTCAGAGTGTGGTGGCCTCCTCAGGGAGCTGATTCAGGTTGTCATGAAATAATAGCAATTTATTGCTTTTATTGCCAATGTATCTTTATTGCCAGAAAGAAGGAACAGTGTTTGACTCCCAGGGCAGCATAAGTACAACCAACTGAAAAAAAGATAGTCCCTACTCGCGGCTGCAGATTGTAATGATACAAAAGGACAAAGGGATGAGTGAAGAAGAAAAACACAGACCTCTGTGCCCATCCTTAAAGTCAAACAGACGAACTAAGAAATTCATAAAATTTATTCAAGTCAGACCCTGCTTTCTCTTTGAGACATCCCAATGATGACTTGGCATCTACTTTCTATATTTCTAGATAAATGTAAACACCTTTGAAATGGGCACATTTCATGACTGTAAAATTATCCTAAATCTCGGAATGTAGCTTTTTCCAATGAAGCTACATTTCCCTGTACATAGAGCTTTACTTCCTACTTTCTGCTGTTCATACCTTCTCAAAATGTACATTTGTATATGAGCACACTGGGCTTCCTTGTACAGGGGTGGTGTTACTTACATGACTTAGTCTTCCTCTATAAATTAAACAAATTCTGCATATAGAAATATTTAAATTCCGGAGAAAGCATTGTAACCTAAATTTCAGCATGGCTGTTACATACAGTCATCTCATCAGCCTTCTGTACTCTGAATTGATGCAGCCAATCCACAGCTCAGCCACCACATCTATTGTCAGAGAGCTTGTGCTCAAAGATGATTGGCTGCCAGTGAAATGCAGGTAAAGAATATGGCTGCCATGACTAGAACTTAGGAGAAGGAGTCACACAGAGGTTAAATATTTATTCACAAAAATGAATATCTGCATACAGAAATAAAATTCCGGGGGGGGGATAGAAGGGAAAAAGTGTTGTTAAACATGGAAAAGGTTTATTCTATCAAAGATGGAGGGAAACTGAAATCAAGTATGGAAGAAAAGAAATGACAGACAAAGTTTAGCTATTCAAAAGCTGGCTGATTTAAAACCTGCCTGAAGTGTGCCTTCTAGGCCACCTTTCCCACTCCTGAACAAAACAATGAACATAGCTTCGCAGATGAGCATGTCGAGGCCTTTTTCTTACCTAGTGTAATAGAAATTGGTCTCCCAAAGAGTGGATCGAAATATCTTCTTTCGCTCGTATGCGCCTCTGAGCATCCTTCTGGAAGAGACACCTTATATAGAGAGAATTCTGCTATGGTGGATGATGATACGTGGAAAATTGTTACTGGATGTCCTGGAACAAAGGCTGGGAACCTATTTTTCCCCCAGTAGGTGATGAAAATGAAGCATCATTAGTAGAAAAATATGAAGGTCTAATTGCTAATTGGTGTTGAATATTATAGTAGCTCCCATATATTGTTTTACTGGAAGGATGCATTCTATACCCAACAGGTTGATGGTATAGCTGATGTCTATATTCTCACATGGATATTTTTACTCACTCCAGACAGGCATATTACATCATGCAATGCATGGGAAAGTGTTCACCCACCCATATTTATCAGGGCTAATCCTGATTCTCTGGAGTGGATACAGTGCTTATAGCATGAATGTTTCCCCTTGTTATTAAAGACTCACTGGAAGACCCAAGAGGCATATATCTTTTACTTAGGGGTAACTCTGGATGCTTTGCTGTCGCTTGAGGCTAAGGTGGCATCAGTGGCACAGAGTACCTTCCATTGACTTCAGATGATGGCCTAGCTCTACGCCTATCTGGACACAGACAGCCTAACTACTGTTGTCTAAGCTCTGGGTACCTCTAGGTTAGATTGCTGTAAGGTGTTCTACTAGAGCTCTGAAGACAATTCAGAAACTTCAATTAGTGCAGAACTCGGTGTCCAGGGCAAGATTCTTCGGTCATATTACACCAAGCCCAACTGCACTCATTTCCAGGCCCAGCCCATGGGATGGGGGATTATTTATTGTTCATTTATTTTTGGTTCTTATTTTCAGTATCTGTTTTGTGTTTTTTATACTGTATTCCTATGCATTATTATTGTATTAAGATATTATTTCTAGAGGTAAAAGCTGTATCCACCACCCAAATCATAAGTTGTACTCCAAGGCTTTCCAATTAAAACAGTTGACGCACAAGATTAACTCATCTTCAACTCTGTGGGCCAAAATGGAACTGTAACCCTCCGAAATCTCTCCTAATGCTTTATCCTTCATGAAAACATCACATGCTTGCATTAGCAAAATAAGGTTTCCGTTTCTATAGCTGACCCCATTTACTCATATGGTGTAAATGGTCAAACACTTCAAGAATATGTCAGAACCAGAACTTCTACTAATTCCAGGCCGATAGGGCAGACAGAAATATGCAGGTTCAGACATAAGCAAAGGAGAAGACCTCATTGACCTGTAGGTGAGAAAGACTCTCCTCCCTGAAAGAGAGGGGAGTGGTTGTGGGCGGGAGCCCGAGCACCGCCCAGCAGGGGGCGTGGTCCCCTGCCTCCAGCTCACCTGGCTGGCGCTCATCCCCCCCCCCCGTGGCCACCCACCCAGGTGCCGTGGAGGGGGCGTGTTCAGCAGCCTTTTGCTGCAGCGCCAGCCTCTCCCTGGCCTCATTCCTCGTCATTGTCCCGTCGCGAGTCACCCACCCTCCACTCCCTTTTAGTTAGGGCTTAGGTCATTGGCCTTGCTATGGACCTTAGGTTGGTCGCCCTGGTTGCCCAGGGGGCTTGGTAGGAGTTTTTCCATTTGGCATTAGGCTTTTTGGTTTTTTCGCCTACCTCGTAGCAATCGTCACAACTTTTGTGGTATTGGTGGGTAGGTTAGGCATTGGAATAATGTGTTGTGGTGTGTCGAAGTGCTAGGTGTGGCCATCGCCTATGCCTTCAATCTATAGGGGTATTCCGTTAAAGGAATCTGGGGGTCGTGTATTCCGTCCGATGCCTGCTTGGCGGGAGGCCATGGCACGACCCTCGGTGACAGCAGGGGTGAGCCTATAGTTGGATTAGCATCAACAGGCTCCACCTACTGGTGAATAAACCCACTTGTTTCGATCCAATGCCTAAGCCAATACCTTTTCATTGCTGTAATCAATAAAGTTGTGGCCTTTTCTAGCCCATCAACCTTATATCACGTGTCCTTAAGTCTTCATTTCACTTCGCGGGGGTCGGGTCCTCGAACCACAACTGGATTTATTCCATCGACTGATTGAGAAGAAAACACGACTATGGATGTGCAATACTTGAAAGTAGCTTCCGACTCACAGTGGGTGGATCAGAAGCCCAGAGCAGGTGAACTGCCCTGGGTAGAGAATTGTGGCAGATTTAGATCAATGCTCAAGAGCTTGATACCACTTCTGCGGTCCAAAATGTGGAGCCAAATTGAGGTCTGTCATGGTTCTTCTTTGATTAAACTCCATTTGCTCTATTGTAGAACAAGATAATTATTCTTTTGTTTCTTTGAGATTCAACAATATTCCTCCCAATTGTGAAAATTGCAATTAGGGCCTTGAACCACTTTCATGGTGGTGAGTGTTAGGTCGATGTATGGATACCGCTTTTATTAATGAATGATATTGAAAGAATGGAAGTTTGTTTATTACTCTTGGGGAGTAATAAACTGCCTTGCAGTTATCATGTAAGGAAATGTTTTTTTCTAAAAGAGTATCGTGTTTTGTGATAGATATTCAACAGTGACTGGAACACAGTTCCTTATGAGTGCTTCCAGAAACATTGTGATTTAATTTATCCAGCAATTAGACTAACTTGACATTGTGAAATAATTCCTGTCATTATATTGCTGTTGCTTCTGTCATCACAGCTTTTTAGCCTAGCTTATCACAATCTAGAATATTTGATTAGACAGTAGCAAATTTGACCAGAATAAATTAATATATTCACATGTAATTTCACTAAGAAGAAAAAAGGAAATTCTCGTAAGAGTTACAGATGGGGGTGATCTTACAGTGCAGGAAACTTTTATACTTATCTCAATGTTATAAGGCAATTTTCAGTGGTAAGTTTTGACACTCAGTCTTGCCTGTTGTGTGGCTGTCCTTCCTAATACAGTGGTAGCTCGCGTTAAGAACTTAATTCGTTCTGGAGGTCTGTTCTTAACTTGAAACAGTTCTTAACCTGAGGTACCACTTTAGCTAATGGGGCCTCCCCCTGCCACGGTGCCGCAGCCGTGTGATTTCTGTTTTTATCCTGAAGCGAAGTTCTTAACCTGAGGTACTATTTCTGGGTTAGCGGCATCTGTAACCTGAAGCATCTAACCCGAGGTACCACTGTAATGATTCAGAATATCCATAACAGTAAACAAAGTTTCAGGTGAAAAGAATGCAACTGTGTTGGCCACACTCCTTAGCCCATCAAAACTGAAGCTGAAACCCATAGACTGGCTATGAGTTCTTGTTCCAATGACATCACACGTGGGGAAATTGTGCTACATTGTACTACTAGAGCTTCTGTTTTATTTTCTAATGTTCTTTTCACATCGCAGATGAAAAGAGGGCAGCTGTGTTAGTCTCGGCCCATACTCCATCATTGTTGATGATTGTTCAATTTCAGAAATTGAAACTGGGTAGGATTTCTTCTTCGAAGACTTCCGGGTTAGCGCCTCCAGTAATGGCTGAACTCCTCTGATCGGGAGGAATTTGCTTCGTGGAAATTAGGGTCTGGCCGCCATGGCGAAGGCGGGGACCCACCAAAAATCACAGGCGGAAGAAGCCTGTGAATGTGGGATTCGGCTGGCACCTTTTGCGCCTCCCCTACTCGCGGGGATCCGGAGCGACGTGGGGTGAGTGGCGCGGTGCTTCGAATTGACTGCTTCTTTCACGGAGTGAAGCCACATTGCTGTTGCCGGAGAGCGCTGACTTTTTCCTGTGGACAATTTGATCTTAAAACCACTACCCATGAATAGAACGGAAAATTGGACTTTTAAACGTCTTAATTTGGCACCGAAACGGGGAGGTTTCAAACAGGAAGTCCGCCTTCCCCTTTTGTATATAGACTGAAGCAAATAGGCTGCAAGCTAAAGTCTTGGAAAGCCTTTCATAAAGGATTAAACTTCCAGCGGCTAAATCATCAACCCCCCTTGGAAGCAGGAGAAGTGGGGGGAAATTTTAGATCGTGTAAGCCTGCAGGAGAGAGTGAAGAAAGTTAAATTATCACCGCTCTGAACCTGGAAACGGGCTGCCAGTAAGACTGAAGTTATGGATATGCTCATTGACTGTGAATAGATCGTTTGTTGACAGTAAGTTAAAGAAGAGAAATACATTGTTTCCATTGTCTCCTTCTGCGTTTAAAAAGGAGTAAAAGTAATTGAAAATTGAAACTAACTTTATTGTTTGAACTGTGCTTAAAAGGATTGATACAAATAGAAATTGTTTCCCCCTAGAGGCAGCCTTTGAAATTGTTACATGAGCTGAGCTGGGGAAATTTCCACCTGCAAGATAAAACTGTGAGAATCTGGGATTGACCTTGGACCGTTAAGAATGTTGACAGAAGAAGCCTTAGTGGTTACATTATGTAAGATTAATGATTCACTAGAACAGCTCCATAAGAAGATGGATGCGAGGACTATAAAAATTGATAACTTGGAACAAAAAGTGACTAATTTGGGACAAAAAGTGAATATTAATACAGAAATTACTCAGGAATTGATACAGGGATCTATTTTGACATGGCAAATTGAGGAGAAGGCGGGGGAGAAAGTGGTTGTAGTGGAACCTAAAGCTGCACAAGTGGAGAGGGAGAGAGCCCCAGCCTCACAGATGCAATTTGATGACTATAAGTTGATGCCTTTTAAGACTGAATTTAGAGAAAGTCAGACTTTGAGGATTGGAGCCCCACTTGGACTGAAGAAGGAAAGTTGGATAGATCCCTTAATGCAGGGATTTGTTGACCTTTGGGACCTGGACTTGGGTCAGGAGGAGACTGGAGTTGTGGGGACCGCCAGACTTGGAGGAACTTTGAAATACGACTGGAAATATCTTTTGAATTTCAGTTTTAACTATGGAGATTTGGCTGACTTGTCGAGAAGGAATAAAAACATTGCTAGATGGGAATGTCCCCGAGATCTACTTTTCGGCATCAAAGGAAGGAAAATAAGAACAAGATCAGGAGAAGACAAAGTAAAGTGCATGAAGAAGACTTGCAGAAGGGACTTGGAAAAGAGTTAAGAGCCTTGTTTGGAGGTTCTAGCAGGGGAGCGCAGCTATCGTATACCCTTGACTGAAGAACGGTACACTCCTTATATCTGGGATGGTCGTCCTCTTCCACCGAGCGCGCAGCTTCGGGAGGGACGCACATGGAGTGGTGAGGGAGGAAGGGGACACCCGCCTAGCCAGCCAGATCAGTAGTTCACGGCATGCAATGCCTTAAAAGAAAATATTATGAAAATGATATATAGGTGGTACATGACCCCAGTCAAGCTTGCAAAAGTATATCATTTGCCTGATAATAAATGTTGGAAATGTAAGGAAACTGAAGAAACATTCTTTCACCTTTGGTGGACATGCCCAAAGGTTAAGGCCTTCTGGGAGATTATCTATAATGAACTAAAAAAGGTATTTAAATATACCTTCCTTAAGAAACCAGAGGCCTTCCTCCTGGGCATTGTCGGCCAAATGGTGCCAAAGAAGGACAGAACCTTTTTTATGTATGCGACAACAGCAGCAAGAATACTCATCGCAAAGTACTGGAAGACACAAGATTTACCCACCCTGGAAGAATGACAGATGCAACTGATAGAATACATGGAATTGGCAGAAATGACTGGCAGAATTCGAGACCTGGGAGAAGAGTCAGTGGAAGAGGACTGGAAGAAGTTTAAAGACTATTTGCAAAAACATTGTAAAATATCGGAGTGTTAAAATGTTAAAATGTTGGAATGTTAAATGATGCAAGATATTAAGACAATGTGGCATCAGTGACATAGGTAAAAGGAGTAGGTAACAAAAGTTTCAAAAGACAAGGGTGAAAAAAAAGAAATTTTTAGATCACATTGTGTCAAATATAAACAAAAGTATATAAAAAGAAGAATTGGAGACACATTGGGTTGAAATTTATAATATAGATCAAGATTTGAAAGAGGGTAAGATATTTGCTGAATATGGTTGTGTAAAAAGGAACACAAAAAAGGGAGATGTGAGGAAGTCAGGAAGAAGGGTTATGAAAATAACAAGTAAAAAATTGGATTTTTATGTCTTTTTTATGCTCTTTTCTTTTTTTGCCTTTTTTCTTATCTTTTCTTATCTCCTAATGAGGGAATTAGGATTACAATTTGAGCAAGGCTGTCATAGCCCTTGTCAGATTTTCCCTTGGTATTTCCTAGGAAGTGGGTTATATAATCTGATAGAAAAAGGGAAAGCATGAAAATGTTCTGTTGAACTTTACTTCGTTTCCTGTTTTTTTCTGCGCAGAACAACCACCAAGAGCCACAGAGAGCCATGGCTAAATTTAATGAAAATGAGGAGGGATACCCTAATTTGCTGAGCTTTTTTTAGGGGGAATTGCACATGCGCCATCACCCCAGCAGGGCCATTGCTGGGGGTTGGCAAAGTGGGCAGCCGCTCCCCCCATGCTACTGCAGAAAATGCTCTCTAGAGCGTGCGCCTCCCACAGCAACATGTTGGGGAGTTGTGCTCCTGCCAACCAGCTGGCTGGCGGCATGCGACTCCCCCCCCCCAACTTATCCATGAATAGGATGATCACAGTTTTTTGACATTATTTTTGAGTAAAAAAATCCATGTCTAATGCACTGAAATATAAAGTATACTTATTCCGAGTTTCAGCCTTTGGAGATGTCTGAAGAGCTACAGCTTCTTCCCTGTGCTTCATCTAGACCTTGAGGGTAGGAGGTGACATTTGTTCAGTTGTGTGTCCGTCTATGTGTGTTTGTGCAAATCAAAGATTGGGATCAAGATGAATGCTGAAAAAGCTATGGCATTCTAGTAACATCCCTCCATAAAAGTAAAGAGCCAGTTTTTCAGGTAACAAATGGGAGCTGGGGCAGTCTGATCGTTGCAACGACAAGAGAATGTCATTTCCTTATTTGGGAGATCCAATCTTTAGCCTTTCCCAGAAACATTAAGAACATAAAATAAGCCCCACTGGATCAGCCTAAAGGGCCAACTAGTCCAAACTCCTGTTCTTTCTGCTCAGTGAGTTCCTTGTGTCTTCCTTTATCTCTGCTCAGGGGCATTTCTCCCCAGAGCCATATAATTTCCCAAGAGGCCAACTGAGGCTGGCCCAGCAGTCTATGCCAGGCATAGGCAAGCTCCAGCCCTCCAGATGTTTGGGACTACAATTCCCATAATCCCTGACCACTGGTCCTGTTAGCTAGGGATGATGGGAGTTGTAGTCCCAAACAACTGGAGGGCCGAAGTTTGCCTATGCCTGGTCTATGGCATTGCTTAGTGATCCAGCTTGAAGAGGAGAAATGTGTGTCTGTTGCTGAAGAGGCATCATGGAGTAATGTTTCCTGAAAAAGGCACCCACATAATTGATTCAGGAGACTACAAGGGGATGCTGAAGGCTTTATACCTCACAGTTGGTGGAAGGCATGGATGTGCTGAACAGATCGTGGCCAGCAGGTCTCCTCTACTCTTTCCTTCCAACTCCTTTTCTGGTTTGAGTGCGGGAAAAGGAGCGACAAGAGAAAGCAGCAATCAAACCTGTTGCTCCCTATTGGCCCAAGAGATCATTGTTTTCTGAGATAGTATAGCTAGTCGTAGCCGCATCATGGACTCATTCTTGAAATGCCGCCTGTGGGGATTCCAATCACGGCAGAGAAGGTCAGCATGGGGCAGGGAACCAATTGCACATTGCTTTGGGGTGAGTCTAACCACTCTTTGAGCATAGGTTGGAATTCTCTCTATATAAGGTGTCTCTTCCTGAAGGATGCTCAGAGGCGCATACGAGCGAAAGAAGATATTTTGATCCACTCTTTGGGAGACCAATTTCTATTACACTAGGTAAGAAAAAGGTTTGGACATGCTCATCTACAAAGCTATTTTTCATTGTTTTGTTCAAGAGCGGGAAAGGTGGCCTAGAAAGCACACTGTAGGTGGGTTTTTAATCAGCCAGCTTTTGAATAGCTAAATTTTGTCATTTCTTTTCTTCCATATCTGGTTTCAATTTTCCCTGATTTTCTGATTTTCAATTTGATAGAATAAACCTTTTCCACTTTTAACAACACTTTTCTCCTTGTGTGCACCCCCTCTGGAATTTTATTTCTGTATGCAGATATTCATTCATTCAGCATGCTGAAATTCAGGTTACAATGCTTTCTCCAGAATTTATTGGGACATCTGAAAGAGAAAGGAGGGTCTGACTTGAATTTTATATATTTCTTAATCCATCTGTTTTGACTTTAAGGTCTGTCTTTTTCCTCTTTGCTCATCCCTTTTTCCTTTTGTATAATTACAATCTTCAGCCTGCGAGTAGGGACTACCTTTTTGATTGTTGTTGCATAAGAGCGTAACAGTTATTGAAAGTTGACAGCAACGTGGATCTATTTCAGTTTATGGAAGGTGGGAGTAAAAATCTATATAGAATTAACACTGCAAACTTTAAGCACATTATATATAAATAAATCTTGGGTAGGACTGTCATATGCAGAAACAAAAGTTTTTGGCATTTTTTACAAATTAAGATTTTGAACTGTTTTTAAGGAAATTCACCTAAATCAACATTTCTGACATGGGTTGTCATGTGTCCAGATTTTTCTGGACATTTCAGCAAATTCCACTCAGACACTGGCCAAATCCTAGCTGTGTCCGGGAAATTCTAGACTTATGGTGACCCTAATGTTGGGTAAAGGAACATTTCAGAGAACATTACTTGCTTGTAGGGCTTTTTTCAGCCAGAACTCCCTGGAACTCGGTCCTGGCATCTCTCATGAGGGCACCATTGCCATTTAAAGTGAAGAAGAGAGGTGTTTGTGATGAGTTCTGGCACCTCTTTTTCTAGAAAAATAGCCTTTATGCTTGGGAAACATAAGTAGAATGTAAAACATGTTGTTGCTTGCCAAGGCCCCCATATTGTTTTGGTTTAGTCGTTCAGTTCTGTCCATGGACCAGAGGAAAGGCCCCCATTATTGTCCACCTAATGGACAATAAACACACGGACATGAGTGTTTTGGTTTATGGGTTCCAATAAGCCACAACTTTATTGGTTACAGATATGAGCTATTTGGCTTAGGCATTGGGCGAAACCAGGCTATATCTTGACTCCTGCCTGTCTGCTGGGAGTCCATCTAAGGGTAAACCACCATTAGGGGGTGCCCTATGACTTACATCAATTAGGGACACCCCGAGGGGTCCCCGTAAGGGTTGTGACATGGCCCTAGCCCACGTCCCAGCATTGGATAGAATTCACAACCCCGGATCCCTTTAACAGGATACCCTTACTGAGGAGGGACAGGCGGAGGCTACAACCTCCCCTCCATACAAACAAAGGCTAACCGCCACTCGAGCCCAAAGGGCTTGCCGCCAACACCCTCACACCTGCAACCAGTCCCTGATGCACTCTGAAGTGTCATTCAACAGGGTATCATTGCCGACATCATGAAGGTGTACCCCGTCACCGCGAGACAAGGCTTCCTTGTCGAAGGTGAAGACAGGTGATTGCTTTCTTTCTGGCTGAATTAATGGCCAGAAAGGAAAGCTAAGACCAGGCATCCCCAAACTCAGCCTTCCATATGTGTAGGGACTACAATTGCCATCATCCCAGACCACTGGTCCTGTTAGCTAGGGATGTTGTAGTCCCAAAACATCTGGAGGGCCGAGTTTGGGGATGCCTGGCTTAGACCATTGTTGAAGCTTTGTTTAAGCTGCCAAGCGGGAAAGGTGAGCAGACTTATTATAAGGGGAATACTTTTTTTTAAGAGGGGTGAACATACAGCATTGAACCACTAGATGGGGGAGCTGTTGTGTGTCCAAATTGCAACATGCAAAAATGACTCTGATTTAGGTCTCATTAAATGCTACTAGGCAAGGGGAAATAAGTTAAACTGTATGTTTCAAAGTTCTGTTTATTGAAAAGGCTATGTGAAAAAATTGATGACTGCAGGCAAATTTAGTAAAAGTTTTCATGCCTACATGTTAGAGTGAATATGCCTCCCCCCCCCCCCCACAATCACCAGCCCCCAAAGATTTAATTTCCATGGACACTGAGGTGGGAGCACCCAATCCTGAATATGGCAACTTCAGAAAACAGCCCCCCCAAAGGCATTATTTCACCCCCACAAAATCTCTAACACATACACCCCCCCCTAAAATGCAAATGAAATACTAAGCACAGGAATTTGCATATCATGAGGACTATCCCTTGTAAATGGTGATAGATGTATATTTTCTCTGTCTCTGGCCAGAGGAGGATAGAATCAAGAGACCCTCTTTTTCGTCACCCTACTTCAAATCTGCTATATCTGTATCCCCTCTCTATGGCTTAGGGTCAGAGGTGGAGCTCAGATTCATTCCGTCCCTTGCTCAGATCTCGCTTCAGCAAGAAACTTACACGGTTTATACAAATATCTCTTGGCCTCATCTCCCTGACCCTCAACAATGGTCTAAGCTTCTTGTCTTATGTAGCATAATGTCAGAGGCATGGTGGGTAATTAATACAGTAGCCAACATCCAGAAGGTGGATGGTGTTAATTATTTTACCGCCTGCACTTGAAATTTGTCCCGTTGTCAAAAACATAATAGCGAAAATTCTACCCACTTGTGAAGGGTGTACACAAATGGAATGGTCATGCTCTATAAAATGCATTGTGTGGATACTGTCCTCCGTAGACTGTTGTTGCATGACAGTGGTCACATACTGTGAAATCCTGACTCAACACATTGTTGTTTATCAAGTACTGACTGGCAAGTGTCAATATTCACACAGACATGTGATCATGACTAGACAACATCCACCAAAACATTTGCAGATGAGAATTTGAAAGGATATACAGTGGTACCTCGGGTTAAGAACATAATTCATTCCAGAGGTCCATTCTTAACCTGAAACTGTTCTTAACCTGAGGTACCACTTTAGCTAATGGGATCTCCCACTGCTGCTGCCGCTGCGCCACCACTCTGCAACTTCTGTTCTCATCCTGAAGCAAAGTTCTTTACCCAAGGTACTATTTCTGGGTTAGTGGAGTCTGTAACCTGAAGCATCTGTAACCCGAGGTACCACTGTACAGTCACATTGAGAGTCGAACGGAATCCATTCTGGAAGTCCGTTTGACTTCCAAAATGTTCAGAAAGCAAAGCATGGCTTCTGACTGGGTGCAGGAAGGTCCTGTAGCCAAGCGGAAGCCACAGAAGCCCCGTTGGATGTTCGGGTTCCAAAGAACGTTTCCAAACCGGAACAGTCACTTCTGGGTTTGTGGCATTCAGGAGTCAAAACTTCCAAGTTCCAGGGCGTTTGGGATCCAAGGTACGACTGTACAGTATTCGTTTGAACTCCAAGCCGTTTCACAAAGCAGCCTGAAAGAAAGCGTTTATACACCCACTTTACTTTCCCCCCAGGTATCTCTTTCAGGCGGCGGTCGCCCACAAGGATGCCTTTCAAGGGATCTGGCCTTGTGCTCCTCACCCTTCTGGTGTCTGTGCTAGTCCTGGGAGCCTATTGTGCACCCAGCTATGAGACGTTCCTAACCCAGCACTACGATAATCCCAAGAGCAGCGTCGGCAAGCAGTATTGTGATGTCATGATGAAAAGACGTGGGCTGGACAAACCAGCATGCAAGGAAGTGAACACCTTCATCCACGGCACCAAGAATAACATCATAGCTGTGTGCACTGCATCTGGAGGGAAGGATTATGGGAAGGGGTTGAGGATTAGTCTCCGCCCCTTCACTGTCACCACCTGCAAGCACAAAGGCGGCTCAACTCGCCCACCTTGCAAGTACTCTGATAACAAGTCATCCAGGTACATCGTCATTGCCTGTAATCAGGATGGGAAGCCTGTGCACTTTGATGAAAGCCTCATTGTACCATAGGATTTTCAAGGCCCAGATAAAAAATGTTATGTCATCTCCTACACCTTCACTGAAAATGTTTGATTTCTTTAGAAGCTTCCAGTTCTAAAACTGAATCAAGAAGAAATGTTTAAAAGAGTCTTTGCTAATTATTAATTACCATGTTGATTCCCTGCATATGTATTTGTCCCATGTCTGAGCCCTGAAAGCTCAAGGGTACAGGAGTCTGTGTGTGTTTCTAATGCATGTGGAAATAAAAATCATTTGCTTTAATCACCCATATCCATACCTGTATCAGACAGCAACATGGCAGAACATTACACAAACCTGGGGAGATTGGAAGCTTTGGAGGAGTAGACCCTCTATTTCAAAAAACAGTGTGAAATAATGAGTAGGAAACAGGTTATGAAATGGCTTTCAGATCAGGAAGCTTCCCCTGTGCACAAGCCATAAGTCAATGTATTTCCTCTATGCTTATCTGAGTGTCGGGGACCGTGCTGAGGAGGGGTGCACTGAGGAGGAACAGTGGGAGCCTCCGCCTGATCCGGATCCTGAATCTTCCCAGAGCAGTATAGATTTGGAAAGGTGGTTTGCAGACGGACACAGTTCAGAAGGCAGAAGCTGGGAAATACTGGATGGGGAACAGCTAGGAGAAGCACTGGGAGAGAGAGGGTTAACAGATTCACTGTCTCTGGAAAGCATTCATCTGCTCAGCCCAAGGTCAGGAAGAGCTGATAAGGTGGCAGCACAGAAAGCACAGTAGTTACAAGACACGGTAGTGACATGGGTGACTAGGGAGGAAGTAGGTGGAACCCTGAATTGGGAGTGCCACCGTTTCTAGGAAATGGATTCTTTGTTCTCTCGCTGTGATCATTAAACTTTCTAACTGGTAAAAAGACTCCTTTTCCTTTGATCTGCTTATGTACAGCCAAAGGGGGAAGGAATGCCAATTCTCTGAAGTCTGACACTGAGTCACAGTGGGAGGGGGAGGGGTCAGAAACAGAAATGGGTTTCAATAAGCAACAACTGACACAAGACACCGACACAAAATGACTCCCCATTCAACTCCTCTTTATTTTATTTTAAAATCTCTGCCATCTGAAAAAATCATTGTGGATCGAGGGCCCCGACCCCGCTATGTGAAATAAATACACATGGACACGTGGTATAAGGTTAATGGGCAAGAAAAGGCCACAACTTTATTGATTACAGCAGTGAAAAGGTATTGGCTTAGGCATTGGATGACTATAGGTGGTGGGTTTATTCAACAGTAGGTGCAGCCTGTTGATGCTCATCCAACTATAGGCTCACCCCCTGATGTCACCGAGGGTCGTGCCATGGCCTCCCGCCAAGCAGGCATCGGACGGAATACACGACCACCAGATTCCTTTAACGGACTAACCCACGGTAGATAGCATAGGCGATGGCCACACCTAGCCCTTGACACAGCACAACACATGAATCCAATGCCTAACCTACCCACCAATACCACAAAAGTTGTGACGATTGCTACGAGGTAGGTGAAAAAACCAAAAAGCCTAATGCCAAATGGAAAAATTCCTACCAGGCCCCCCAGACTGTTAGAGGACATTCGGCACAGAAACATGTGTGTATACCTTTAAGAAGTTTCTGGGATTAATTGGCTGCAGGTGACCATTGCTATAAAGGAAAAAAGCTGAGTTTTTTTGCTTGCCTGCAGGAATAACATCCACCAGAGTTTGTGTTTATTTGCTTAGTAATAAAGCTTTCGTTTTTGTTTGGGTTTTTACACCTATGTCTCCTGGAGTCCATCTGTCCTCTGCCACCGGCTGGAAATTCCCCTCCAACAGGTTATGGGCCCAGTCCCCAGTCCTGAGTGGGCAGAGACAGAGCGTGAAAAGAACCCAGAGACTGGAAGCAACTCAGCATTTCTCAAGCAGCTGGCTGTGTGAAGGCATTGGCAGGGAGTGTCTGTTTGGGACCAGGAGCCGAACATTTTTCTTCAAGCCACGTGTGAGTAAGAACTGAGTGGAAAGCTGAAAGCTGGGTGGTGCCATGGCTGGACTTGGAGCTGGAGCTCAAGGGGGAGCTTCCTATTTTCCAGTAGAGAAACTGGGAGAGTCCAATTATATGTCATGGAGTTTACAGATGCAGGCGTTTTTAAAGAAAGAACAATGTTGGAATCTTATTGTTAACCCTCCTGTAAAAGAGGAGGATGAAGAAGTAGATGAAGCAGACCAAAGGCTGGAGGACAAAGCCTATGCCAATTTAATTTTGAGTTTAGAGAAGTCTCAGTTATCTCATGTGCGAGACCTTGAAACAGCAAGTGAGATTTGGCAAGCACTGAGAGCGATACATATTAGAGACACTGCTGGCAGCAAAATTACTCTAACGAGAGCTCTGTACCGAGCCAGACTAAGTGAGGGTGAATGTGTTTCAACACACCTTCAAAGAATGCGTGATTTGTTTTCACAGTTAAATGAACTTGGGGAACATTTTTCTGAACAGAGAAAAGTTTATATTGTGCTGTCTTCACTTCCTGAGTCATGGGACAATTTAGTGATGACTCTGGAAGCAATCCCAGAAAGCCAATTAACAATGCATTTCTTAACTGGCCGTTTGCTTGATGAGGAGGAAAGACACCATGAGAGGAAGGCCACAACCCCTCACCGTAACTCCAGAAATGGGAGGCAGTCCAGTAAAAGATATGCAACTGATGAGGAGCAGCATCCTAAAGAGGTTGTAGACCACAGAGAGGAAGCAGCGTTCACAGTTAGAAGATGCTATCGTTGTGGGTCAACTAAGCATTTAGTACGACAGTGCACTGTGTCTGTGGGAGAAAATACAAGACAAGGGCGGCCTGCGTTTGCTGGGAAGCGAGGAGACAGGAAGAATCGAATCCAGTATGTTTCTGCAGCAGTCCGAGGCACCAGTCACGACGTTGGACAAGACTGGATTTTAGACTCAGCAGCGACAAACATTTTTGTCAAGTCTGCACAAACCCTTGTAGAAAAGCAGCCTTGTAAATCTGTAAATGTAGTACTAGCTGATGGAACAGTGCATGAGTCAGCTGGAAAGGGTAGTGTGAATATCAACTGTTTAAGTACCAAGTTTACCAATGTTTTATGTGTACCAAGTTTAGAAAATAATTTGCTTTCAGTTACAAGTCTTGTTAAGCAGGGATTTAAAGTAACCTTTTCTGGTTCAGGCTGTAGAATAGAGAAAGCTGGAAAAGTGGTTACAGCGTCGCTACAAAATGGTTTGTTTGTTTTGAAAGACCAGCTAGTAAATGAGTCTGGGGCATGTGTTAAAGCCTATAATAGAGCCTTGCATGATGAGTGTCAGCATCTGTGGCATTGTCATTTGGGGCATGCCAATTTCCGCAGTATTGCGAAAATGCCAGAATTAAGCAAGGGAATTAAAATGAAAAAATGTTCAGTTTTTCTAGACTGCAATACCTGCAAGGAGTCTAAAAGTAAGCGAGGGTCTTATCCTGAAAGTACTAGAATAAGCAAGAGGCCATTTGCTTTAGTACATTCAGACCTTTGTGGGCCATTTGCAGAGTCTGAAGGAGGAGCAAAGTTTTTTTTGATTCTTGTGGATGATTATAGCCGGTATACTTGGGTATATCTGTTAAAACACAAAAGTGAAACTGGTCAACTGATTAAGAATTGGGTCAACTATATAGAAAGGCAGTTTCCCTACAAAATTACCCAGTTGCAAAGTGACCGTGGAGGCGAGTTCATGTCTGAAGCCCTCCAAGTTTGGTTGAAAAAGCGTGGTATTAGTCACCGTAAATCGTGTCCTTTTTCGCCTGAAGAAAATTCAGTTGCAGAACGCAAGATAAGATCTTTACAAACAATGCTAGATTCAATGCTATGTGATTCTGGCCTATCCAGGAAGTATTGGGGGGAAGGAATTCTGTGTGCTAACTACATACAGAACAGATTGTTTCATTCTACCATTAACACCCCTCATTTTTTGCTTTATGGAAAAAAACCCTTTTTGGACCATGTTAAAACTTTTGGTTGCTGGGCTTGGGTTCACATCCCAAAAGGACAGAGAAGGAAAGGAGAGCCCAAGGCAAAGAAACTTAGGTTTGTTGGCTATCAAACTTGGTCAAAGGGGTATCGTTTTGTACTAGGGCGTGGCAGAGTTGTAATATCAAGACATGCAGAGTTTTGTGAGCAAGATGGTTGGGTTCGTTTACATGGAAATTCAGAAGTTGTGTTATCTTCTGATGATACAGATAAATTTGTGAAATCTGAGGAAGAAAAGCCACAAATTAAAGAAGGTTCTGAAAGTGACAGTGATGAGGATTCAGGGGATGAGGATCCCAGTACACAATCTCCTAAAGCTGAACCAATTTCTCCTGAGCAGGATGAATCAGAAGGGGAAGATAGTTCAGAGGGGGAGAGTGTTCAAGTTAGAAGGTCACAAAGAAGCAATAAGGGGGTACCTCAGAAAGGTTTACTATACAAGAAGTTAAAACTGTTGATGTGAAAAAGGAACCTCGTGATTATGAGGAAGTTTTAAAGTTACCACACCAGGAAATAGTAAGGTGGAAAAATGCAATGAAAGCAGAAATGAAATCTTTAGCAGAACACAATGTCTTTACCATTGAGCCATTGCCAGAAGGAAAAAAGGCAGTGGGCTGTAGATGGGTGTATAAAATAAAACACTTGGCAGATGGTGATGTTAAGTACAAAGCCAGACTGGTAGCACAAGGCTTTACTCAAAGAAAAGGTGAAAGCTTTGATGAAACCTTTTCTCCTACTGCAAGGAGTGAAAGTGTACGTTTATTGCTAGCTCTTGCAGCACAACGTGGGTTTAAGGTAAACCATTTTGATATTGAAACAGCTTATCTTAACGCAAATCTGCAAGAAGAGATTTTTATGAATCAAGCGCCAGGTTTTGAGGCAGGAGAACAGAATTCTGTATATAGGCTGAACAAAGCAATTTATGGGCTCAAACAGTCAGCTAGAAATTGGAGCGAGTGTCTTGATAATGCTTTAAAAAATCTTGGTTTTAAAAGAAGCTTAGCTGATAACTGCTTGTACACTAAAGGAAAGGGTGATAAACAAGAATTGTGTTTGTGTTATGTTGATGATTTGCTTTACTCTACAAAAGGTGACAAGCAAGTGGAAAAATTTGCAGAACAACTAAGAAAGGTATTTAAAGTAAGAGATTTGGGGCCAGTAAAAAATTATCTCGGTTTAGAAATTCAAAGAACAAACGATGGAAGTTTTTGTTAAGACAAAATAATGGAGTTACTTGAAAGAAACAATATGCAAAACTGCAAGGGAGTAAAAACCCCAATGGAAATAGTTTTTTTCAAAAATGAAGGAGAATGCACAGAACCTGTAAATCCTGAAATGTACCATTCAGTAGTTGGAAGTTTATTATACATTTCATTGTGGAGCAGACCAGATTTGAGTTATGCAGTTGGAATACTAAGCAGACTAGTAAGCTGTCCTGCAGAAAATGCCTGGAAAGGTTTAAAACGCATTTTCCGGTATCTAAAGCAAACACTTGATTATTGTTTAAGATTACCATCTTCAGGTTCCACAAAATTGCAGTGTTACGTTGACAGCGATTGGGCCAACCTGCCTGATAAAAAATCAATTTCTGGAATGGTTTTTCAATTTGGAGATTCTTTAATAGGTTGGAAATCCAAAAAACAAAGTATCGTGGCCACATCATCAACTGAGGCCGAATACTGTGCGTTGTCGGAATTATGTAATGAAGTTAAATTTTATGTTCAGATCCTCAAGGATATAAACGTACAGTGTAATTATCCTATTCAAGTTATGGAAGATAATCAAGCCGTAATAACCTTGTCTGGATCTGACTAATTTAGAAACAAATCAAAGCATTTGGAAATTAAATATCAAAATGTAGCTGAAAACGTAAAACAGAACCAGATAATGCTGAAGTATTGTGAAAGTGCACAAAATGTGGCGGATGTATTCACAAAAGCGTTAACCTTTGAAAAACATACACGACTGGTAGCAAAGTTGGGAGTTGCTGTGTGTGATATGTAAATATGTTCTGTTCTGTTCTGTTTAAAATACTATTTGTTTCTGTTTGAACGAGAGGGGGTGTTAGAGGACATTCGGCACAGAAACATGTGTGTATACCTTTAAGAAGTTTCTGGGATTAATTGGCTGCAGGTGACCGTTGCTATAAAGGAAAAAAGCTGAGTTTTTTTGCTTGCCTGCAGGAATAACATCCACCAGAGTTTGTGTTTATTTGCTTAGTAATAAAGCTTTCGTTTTTGTTTGGGTTTTTACACCTATGTCTCCTGGAGTCCATCTGTCCTCTGCCACCGGCTGGAAATTCCCCTCCAACACAGACAACCGGGGTGACCAACCTAAGGTCCATAGCAAGGCCAAAAACCTAGACCCTGAGCTAAATGGGAGTGGAGGGTGGGTGACTCGCTGCGGGACGACGAGGACTGAGGGGGAAGCGAAGCCGGCGCCGCAGCATTAAGCCACTAAACACGCTCCCCGGAGGCACCTGGTTGGCTGCCCCCCGGTGGGCGTGGGCGCCGGCCGGCCAGGTGAGGATGGGCAGGGGCTAAGGCCCCTGCCAGGGCGGAGTCCGGGCTCCTGCCCACAACCACTCCCCTCTCTTGCAGGGAGGAGAGTCTTTGTGGTTACACTCCCTTCTTTTAATTTCACCCCTCTTTCTGTTCTGTGTAATTCTACTGAGGTGACACCATTGAAATCCCCCATGTAATCCATTATTTTAACCAACACAAATAGGCTGCCTCATACTACATTTGCAGGTCTGGCAGGGAAATGCAGCCTCTTTCCTTTATATCTATCACAAGTTTATGTTTCATTCTTAGCTTTCCCCCCTGCCAGATGAATTTAGAAATATCCATCTTCCAGTGTTTGAAGCAGCCTGAAGTATTTACATTTGGAATTGATTGTATAATAATCAATAATACTTTGGTGGTCCCGAGCCTCAGGGAGGTTAGACTGACCTCGACCACGGCCAGAGCCTTTTCAGCTCTGGCCCCGGCTCTGTCTCAAGAAAATAGGGCCCTGCGGGACTTGACATCTTTCCATAGGGCCTGCAAGACGGAGCTGTTCCGCCAGGCGTTTTTTCTATGGGACTCTGTATGTAACGGGCCTCCTTGGCTATTTCTAGAGGCCCATGGGATACCAGCACACGTGGCTGGGCCTGGTGAATATTTAATATTCCTTACCCCTACGGCTGCAATTCGTGGGTTCCCACTTAATTTTATTCTGAATTTAAATGTGATTTTGAACTGTATTTTAACCAATTGTTCGATTTTGTGTTTTTAATGAATTATATATTTGGTGTTAGCCGCCCTGAGCCCGGTCTTGGCTGGGGAGGGTGGGGTATTATTATTATTATTATTATTATTATTATTATTATTATTATTATTATTAGAGTGCATTTTAAGCACTCTCCATGACATATTACAGCTCCATTCTTCTCTTTTGTTGCTATTTCGCTCCAGAGTTGTGCTTAATTCTCTTTCCCCACTTCCTGCCCCACCCACTTGGTGACACACTTGAGTGCCCCCCAAGGGGGTTTCTTATTATCAGTCTGACAACTATTTATTATTTATTATTACTGTTTTCTTTACTTTCTTTAAAATTTTTGCACCCCTAAGAATTGGGCAACCAGGGAACCCAACCCTGTGGCCCTGCCCATGCTACACCACTGCTTACAGTGAAGATATGGGATTCTGCAGATAACTGGGAATGAATGAATGAATGAATGAATGGAGAAAGAGTTTGTTGGGGTTATGCCAGTGCTTGAAGTAATAAAAACCCAGGTTTTTCCCCATGTTTGTTTTATTTATTGTGAGCTTCAGAGATATCCAATTCTGTGGGGAAAGTGGGATGTAAACAAACAAACAAACAAACAAACCCAAAACAAACACACTAAAAGTGTGTTTGTGGCAGGGGAGGTTATAGGCGTTCCCCCTTGTTTTTATTATGTATTTCATAGTTTTCTTTTGTATTTTTGTTCAGTGACCTGCCCTGAGATCTTTGGATGAAGGGTGGTATATGAATTTAATGAATTAATTAATCAATCAATTCATAATTGTTAATAAAAATAAAAATGCTGGCAAAACAGAAAACTGAGGACTCATGGAAGTTAAGCTTACTCTCCCCAAAACCTTTTAAAAGATGTGCTGGGAGCTATTAGGACCCCCTTTCTCCCCCTTTCAATGGGACCAAGGAAAATGGACTTTTGCAGAAAAGAAATATGTACTCCCACTCACGTTTGCCCCTCTCCTGTCTGTGAGACTTTGTATACTTAAGCCAGAGTTTTCTGAACAAACAAGAATAAAACACACTGTCCTTTCCCTTTACAGATAGGTAGCCGTGTTGGTCTGCCATAGTCAAAATAAAAAAATTCCTTCCAGTAGCACCTTAAAGACCAACTAAGTTAGTTCTTGGTATGAGCTTTCGTGTGCATCTGTGTATCTGAAGAAGTGTGCATGCACACGAAAGCTCATACCAAGAACTAACTTAGTTGGTCTTTAAGGTGCTACTGGAAGGAATTTTTTTATTTTGTCCTTTCCCTTTTTGCAGGGAAAATAGTTATTTTAGCAAAGTCAGAAAGGCCTGTAAACTCACACATTGAGGACAATAAGCCACAACATACAAAAGCTATGTAGAAACTAGTTAACATGAATGTTGCAAAAGGGACTTGAGGACTTGGCCAAGATGGCGGGCCCAACTCTAGTGAACTCTTGACATTCCCTGGGGTTTCTAGACCCTACCAGTCCTCTGCGAAGAGAATGAATGACACCATTATTCTTCATGTCACCACAGCAGAAATACCGTATTTTTCGCTCTATACGACGCACTTTTTCCCCTTCAAAAATGAAGGGGAAATGTGTGTGCGTCCTATGGAGCGAAGACGCCATAGCCCCGCGACCCTCTCCCAGCTGGGGAGGTGACGCGCGGCTATGGCAGGAGCCTCTACAGCCCTGCGTCACCTCTCCAGCCGGGAGAGCACGCGCGGGGCTAAAGCTGCACCCCGTGACCCTCTCCCGGCTGGAGAGGTGACGCGGGGCAATGGCAGGAGCCTCTACAGCCCCGCGTCACCTCTCCAGCCGGGAGAGCGCGCGGGGGGATAAAGCAGCACCCGGCGACTCTCTCCCGGCTGGGGAGGTGACGCGGGGCAATGGCAGGAGCCTCTAGTTTCGTGAGTCATGTGACTGTTCTGAGAAGCCACTGACAAAAATTAGCTCCCAGTACAAAATGCAAAGTAGATTTCCTTCAGGTAAATATGGCTGCTTTTTTTTATTTATCGGTACACATCCATGTTTTGGAACTCAATGCATTGATTGATAAGTCCAAGCAATAGTGTTTCCAGATATAGAATGAGCCTTTTCCTAACATGGAATTCAGCTCTATAGTCTGAGGGGATAAACTGGAAAGTGTTAGATGATTCTGGAAGCTTCTAGAAGGTTCACTCCTGCTCTGCCTGTGGCTGAAGTCCCTCCTCTCCAGAGTTGGACTCTGGCTCCCTCTGTACTGGCATTCCTGTGGGATATAAAGCTGTCAGTCAAGCCCAACATTCTGAGAGAACTAACTGCCTCTATGTGGCAGGCAGTTTTGTCAGTTGGTTGGTTGGTCGGTTGCTGCTAGGAGTGTTAACTGGTAACTGCTCAGATGCAGTCTTTCCATGATTCACTACTATCTAGTACAGTGGTACCTCGGGTTAAGTACTTAATTCGTTCTGGAGGTCCGTTCTTAAGCTGAAACTGTTCTTAACCTGAAGCAACACTTTAGCTAATAGGGCCTCCTGCTGCCGCCGCGCCGCCACCTCAAGATTTCTGTTCTCATCCTGAAGCAAAATTCTTAACCTGAGGTAATATTTCTGGGTTAGCAGAGTCTGTAACCTGAAGCGTATGTAACCTGAAGCGTATGTAACCTGAAGTGTATGTAACCTGAAGTGTATGTAACCACTGTATATAGTTTATCTGTTATAAAACCTAAGCCTAAGCCTGCCTTCAGGAACAACTATGTAATGCAGAAGGAATCTGAAACTAAAGTAGTTTCTGTTAATATGCTTCAGATTCATGTGTGTTTTCTTTAAGAGGGACAGAAAGGGATTATCGACCAGGAAGGTATAATTATTGGTAGGATTCAAGCAAGTTAGCAACCCACTTGTCACTGCATAAACTCAAACAGGGGATCATTTAAACTCTGCTAAATTATATAAAAATTCCCACAATTCCTTCCTTTCCAGAGTCAGACTCTTCCCAGGCATTCAATTCAGCCACATCCCTGACAAGTAGGGAGCAGGAGAACCTGAGACTTCTGTAGGTGCCGAAATTTGGGGTTTTTAGTAGAGTAGCCAATACAACTTGAAATCTAAAATTCAGGTACTTGGAAGGAATTTGGAAACATTATTTTGGTGAGTGAAAAAAGCACAAAACTGACAGTGCTGTGAGAAATACAAATGGAAGTGGACCAGAAAGCCACAGACAGTTTCATGGATTTTTAATGTTCATATTTTATTGACATAATTTCAGTTTTAAAAGAACTAGATTGATACAGAGAAAAAAAGGGGGAAAGAACAAAGCTGAATATAAGCTGTCTGCTTATCTGAGTCACAAGGTGGAAGAGCTAGGAAAGAGGCTGGGTTTTAATAAGCAACCAGGGATTCCACAAATAACTGCTTGATCCTACAGCAGCAAGAATCATGAGAAAAGGAATGAGATCATACATATATATGATGAAAAGCGAGGTAGGAGATGAGCGGTGGGACAAAGTGGAGGCCCAAAGTGATCAGAGTGGACTTTTTACCCTCAAGAAGGAAGGAATCCTGGTGGCAATCCAATGGTGACTGTGAGCAGGTAAAACAAATATTTGCTTATGTAAAAGGACTTCTTCAACTCCGCCTTCTTGCAATCCTCTTGCCTTTGCCCAGACCTGTCCTGGAAGATTGGGGGACTACCTTCAGAGGTTTCTTGAGAGGGATGGAGTCCAGGAGGGGGAAAGTGTAGGGGGCTGCTGAGTGTCGGAGAGGATGGTAGCGGAGGTTTGTTGCCTGAGCAGAAGTCTGCTTGTGCAACAATGGCATTCAATATCTTAATTCAATTGGGTATCCGTTCTCACATCTAAGCGAAATTCTCCTACTATAGTCTATATCGTGGTAGATGAATTTAAATCTTACACATCTGGTGACTGGAAATTCAGATGAGCTCAACATGGCACCAGTGTATGGGCGGCCAGAAAAAGTGCAGATGTTTTTAAGATCTTGGTCTGAGACATGAACGAAAGTGCGTTCGGCGTTGGGAACCAGGCCTCTTTTCTTGATTATATAGTCGCAGTAATCTTTGACTTCAGTCTTCGGGTAATTGACATACTCGTGTTTGAAGGATTGGAAGTCCCAGGAGGCTTCAGTCCCCAGCACCATCCAGGAGAGCAAAACCAAGAGCAGCCATAAAGGACAGGGCCCCTTGGCAGCCATGGCTCGCTGTGGCTCTTGGTGGTTGTTCTGTGCAGAAAAAACAGGAAACGGTGTAAAGTTCAACAGGGCATTTTCATGCTTTCCCCTTTCCCCATTTATTATATAACCCACTTCCCAGGAAATATCAAGGGAAAATGTGAAAAGGGCTATGACAGCCTTGCTCAAATTGTAATCCCAATTCCCTCATTAGGTAGTTATGAGGCTCCCTAACACTGCCTTCACACACTGCCCCATCTACTTCAGTACTGTGATACCTCAGAAGTCAAACAGAATCCTTTCCAGAACTCCGTTTGACTTCCAAAATGTTCAGAATCCAAGGCACAGCTTCCAAGTGGCTGCAGGAAGCTCCTGCAGCCAATCGGAAGCTGGGGAAGTTGTGTCAGACGTTTGGGTACCAAAGAACGTTTGCAAACTGAAACAATCACTTCCAGGTTTACAGCATTCAGGAGCCAAAATGTTTGACTCACAAGGCGTTCGGATCCAAGGTACGCCTTTATTGTCTAGCATTGAGTTGTGGCCCTTCCCCATTCCCATCTCTCTTCCTCCACCCCATTTCAAACCTTGAAACTATAATTTTGTTGACAGGCAGATTGAAGAAATGAATAAGACTAAGTTCCAGAGACTAATAAGCACCTCAAAAATCACACAAAAATTAGCCTCTGCAAAGACAGTGAATGACACCATTATTCTTCATGTCACCACAGCAGAAATAAACAGGCGAGAGTTCCCCAAATTAGCATACTGAGATTCCCTAAGTGCCAAACTGTTAACCTGAGTCAGAGTGTGGTGGCCTCCTCAGGGAGCTGATTCAGGTTTTCATGAAATAATAGCAATTTATTGCTTTTATTGCCAATGTATCTTTATTGCCAGAAAGAAGGAACAGTGTTTGACTCCCAGGGCAGCATAAGTACAACCAACTGTAAAAAAGGTAGTCCCCTATCAGGAAAAAGCAGCAATGCAAAAGCAAGCTGCAGGTGTCTGGAATGCAAAACAGGATGTTGATGTGTGGGACTGTACTATTGGAAAAAAGGGGCAGTCTATTCAGTGTACTGAGCACCGGATGTTAGCTCAGAGTGTCATCTGACCTGTACTGGAAGTACAGGGGTGGAGTAGAGACTCTAATGTTGACAGACTGGAGAGTGCAGACACGTTTCTCTGTACTGCTGGAATGACAGAAATAAAGAGATGTAAATAGATTTCTGTCTGTCTCTTTCCCCCTCCCTGAGGGTAGCAGGGAGGAGGGAGGAGGGTGTGTCCCTCTCAGGCTGAGTGGGATCGCCGATTTGTGACCTTGCCTGTATCCTGCCGGGAGACGCAGACGGGAAGGTCAACAAGGATCTCAAGCCGAATGCCTGGAGTGAGGCCAGTTACCTCTGACTGCGGCTGACAATCCTGACATCCCCTACTCGCGGCTGCAGATTGTAATGATACAAAAGGACAAAGGGATAAGTGAAGAAGAAAAAGACAGACCTCTGTGCCCATCCTTAAAGTCAAACAGACGAACTAAGAAATTCATAAAATTTATTCAAGTCAGACCCTAATTTCTCTTTGAGACATCCCAATGATGACTTGGCATCTACTTTCTATATTTCTAGATAAATGTAAACACCTTTGAAATGGGCACCTTTCATGACTGTAAAATTATCCTAAATCTCGGAATGTAGTTTTTTCCAATGAAGCTACATTTCCCTATACATAGAGCTTTACTTCCTACTTTCTGCTGTTCATACCTTCTCAAAATGTACATTTGTATATGAGCATACTGGGCTTCCTTGTACAGGGGTGGTGTTACCTACATGACTTAGTCTTCCTCCATAAATTAGACAAATTCTGCATATAGCAATATTTAAATTCCGGAGAAAGCATTGTAACCTAAATTTCAGCATTGTAACCTAAATTTCAGCATGGCTGTTACATACAGTCATCTCATCAGCCTTCTGTACTCTGAATTGATGCAGCCAATCCACAGCTCAGCCACCACATCTATTGTCAGAGAGCTTGTGCTCAAAGATGATTGGCTGCCAGTGAAATGCAGGTAAAGAATATGGCTGCCATGACTAGAACTTAGGAGAAGGAGTCACACAGAGGTTAAATATTTATGAATATATGCATAGAGAAATAAAATTCCGGCGGGGGGGAGGGGGAATACAAGGAGAAAAGTTTTGTTAAACATGGAAAAGGTTTATTCTATCAAAGACAGGGGGAAATTGAAATCAAGTATGGAAGAAAAGAAATGACAGGCAAAGTTTAGCTGTTCAAAAGCTGGCTGATTTAAAACCTGCCTTGTAGGCCACCTTTCCCACTCCTGAGCAAAATAATGAACATAGCTTCGTAGATGAGCATGTTGAGGTCTTTTTCTTACCTAGTGTAATAGAAATTGGTCTCCCAAAGAGTGGATCGAAATATCTTCTTTCGCTCGTATGCGCCTCTGAGCATCCTTCTGGAAGAGACACCTTATATACAGAGAATTCAGCTTTAGTGGATGATGATACGTGGAAAATTGTTACTGGATGTCCTGGAACAAAGGCTGGGAACCTATTTTTCCCCTAGTAGGTGATGAAAATGAAGCATCATTAGTAGAAAAATATGAAGGTCTAATTGCTAATTGGTATTGAATATTATAGTAGTTCCCATATATTGTTTTACTGGAAGGATGCATTCTGTACCCAACAGGTTGATGGTATAGCTGATGTCTATATTCTCACATGAATATTTTTACTCACTCCAGACAGGCATATTACATCATGCAATGCATGGGAAAGTGTTCACCCACCCATATTTATCAGGGCTAATCCTGATTCTCTGGAGTGGATACAGTGCTTATGGCATGAATGTTCCCCCTTGTTCGTAAAGACTCACTGGAAGACCCAAGAGGCAGATATCTTCTACTTAGGGGTACCTCTGGATGCTTCGCTGTCGCTTGAGGCTAAGGTGGCATCAGTGGCACAGAGTACCTTCCATTGACTTCAGCTGATGGCCTAGCTATACGCCTATCTGGACACAGACAACCTAACTACTGTTGTCTAAGCTCTGGGTACCTCTAGGTTAGATTACTGTAAGGTGTTCTACTAGAGCTCTGAAGACAATTCAGAAACTTCAGTTAGTGCAGAACTCGGTGTCCAGGGCAAGAAGAATCTTTTCTTCGGTCATATTAAACCAAGCCCAACTGCACTCATTTCCAGGCCCAACTCATGGGATGGGGGATTATTTATTGTTCATTTTTTTTGGTTCTTATTTTCAGTATGCAGGTTCAGACATAAGCAAAGGAGAAGACCTCATTGACCTGTAGGTGAGAACTGGATTTATTCCATCGACTGATTGAGAAGAAAACACGACTATGGATGTGCAATACTTGAAAGTAGCTTCCGACTCACAGTGGGTGGATCAGAAGCCCAGAGCAGATGAATTGCCCTGGGTAGAGAATTGTGGCAGATTTAGATCAATGCTCAAGAGCTTGATATCTCTTCTGCGGTCCAAAATGTGGAGCCAAATTGAGGTCTGTCATGGTTCTTCTTTGATTAAACTCCATTTGCTCTATTGTAGAACAAGATAATTATTCTTTTGTTTCTTTGAGGTTCAACAATATTCCTCCCAATTGTGAAAATTGCAATTAGGGCCTTGAACCACTTTCATGGTGGTGAGTGTTAGGTCGATGTATGGATACCGCTTTTATTAATGAATGACATTGAAAGAATGGAAGTTTGTTTATTACTCTTGAGGAGTAATGAACTGCCTTGCAGTTATCATATAAGGAAATGTTTTTTTTCTAAAACAGTATCTTGTTTTGTGATAAATATTCAACAGTGACTGGAACACAGTTCCTTATCTGAGTGCTTCCAGAAACATTGTGATTTAATTTATCCAGCAACTAGACTAACTTGACATTGTGAAATAATTCCTGTCATTATATTGCTGTTGCTTCTGTCATCACAGCTTTTTAGCCTAGCTTATCACAATCTGGAATACTTGATTAGACAGTAGCAAATTTGACCAGAATAAATTAATATATTCACATGTAATTTCATTAAGAAGAAAAAAAGGAAATTCTCGTAAGAGTTACAGGTGGGGGTGATCTTACAGTGCAGGAAACTTTTATACTTATCTCAATGTTATAAGGCAATTTTCAGCGGTAAGTTTTGACACTCAGTCTTGCCTGTTGTGTGGCTGTCCTTCCTAATACTGTGGTAGCTCGCGTTAAGAACTTAATTCGTTCTGGAGGTCTGTTCTTAACTTGAAACAGTTCTTAACCTGAGGTATCCCTTTAGCTAATGGGGCCTCCCCCTGCCGCGGTGCCGCAGCCACACGATTTCTGTTCTTATCCTGAAGTGAAGTTCTTAACCTGAAGTACTATTTCTGGGTTAGCGGCATCTGTAACATGAAGCATCTGTAACCCAAGGTACCACTGTAATGATTCAGAATATCTATAACAGTAAACAAAGTTTCAGGTGTAAAGAATGCAACTGTGTTGGCCACACTCCTTAGCCCATCAAAACTGAAGCTGAAACCCATAGACTGGCTATGAGTTCTTGTTCCAATGACATCACACGTGGGGAAATTGTGCTACATTGTACTACTAGAGCTTCTGTTTTATTTTCTAATGTTCTTTTCACATTGCAGATGAAAAGAGGGCAGCTGTGTTAGTCTCGGCCCATACTCCATCATTGTTGATGATTGTTCAATTTCAGAAATTGAAACTGGGTAGGATTTCTTCTTTGAAGATTTCCGGGTTAGCACCTCCGGTAATGGCTGAACTCCTCTGATCGGGAGGAATTTGCTTCGTGGAAATTAGGGTCTGGCCGCCATGGCGAAGGCGGGGACCCACCAAAAATCACAGGCAGGAGAAGCCTGTGAACGTGGGATTCGGCTGGCACCTTTTGAGCCTCCCCTACTCATGGGGAAACCCGGTTTCGGGGATCCGGAGCGACGTGGGGTGAGTGGCGTGGTGCTTCGAATTGACTGCTTCTTTCACGGAGTGAAGCCACATTGCTGTTGCCGGAGAGCGCTGAATTTTTCCTGTGGACAATTTGATCTTAATACAACTACCCATGAGTAGAACGGAAAATTGGACTTTTAAACGTCTTAATTTGGCCAGCGGCTAAATCATCAAACCCCCCTTGGAAGCAGGAGAAGAGGGGGGGAATTTTAGATCGTGTAAGCCTGCAGGAGAGAGTGAAGAAAGTTAAATTACCACCGCTCTGAACCTGGAAATGGGCTGCCAGTAAGACTGAAGTTTTGGATATGCTCATTGACTGTGAATAGATTGTTTGTTGACAGTAAGTTAAGAAGAGAAATACATTGTTTCCATTGTCTCCTTCTGCGTTTAAAAAGGAGTAAAAGTAATTGAAAATTGAAACTAACTTTATTGTTTGAACTGTGCTTAAAAGGATTGATACAAATAGAAATTGTTTCCCCCTAGAGGCAGCCTTTGAAATTGTTACATGAGCTGAGCTGGGGAAATTTCCAGCTGCAAGATAAAACTGTGAGAATCTGGGATTGACCTTGGACCGTTAAGAACGTTGACAGAAGAAGCCTTAGTGGTTACATTATGTAAGATTAATGATTCACTGGAACAGGTCCATAAGAAGATGGATGTGAGGACTATAAAAATTGATAACTTGGAACAAAAAGTTACTAATTTGGGACAAAAAGTGAATATTAATACAGAAATTACTCAGGAATTGATACAGGGATCTATTTTGACATGGCAAATTGAGGAGAAGGCAAGGGAGAAAGTTTTTGTAGTGGAACCTAAAGCTGTACAAGTGGAGAGGGAGAGAGCCCCAGCCTCACAGATGCAATTTGATGACTATAAGTTGATGCCTTTTAAGACTGAATTTAGAGAAAGTCAGACTTTGAGGATTGGAGCCCCGCTTGGACTGAAGAAGGAAAGTTGGATAGATCCCTTAATGCAGGGATTTATTGACCTTTGGGACCTGGACTTGGGTCAGGAGGAGACTGGAATTGTGGGGACCGCCAAACTTGGAGGAACCTTGAAATACGACTGGAAATATCTTTTGAATTTCAGTTTTAACTATGGAGATTTGGCTGACTTGTCGAGAAGGAATAAAAATATTGCTAGATGGGAATTTCCCTGAGATCTACTTTTCAGCATCAAAGGAAGGAAAATAAGAACAAGATCAGGAGAAGACAAAGTAAAGTGCATGTATAAACATGAAGAAGACTTGCAGAAAGGACTTGGAAAAGAGTGAAGAGCCTCGGACAGAAGAAAACCAGGTTGATGGACTATATGGAATTGACAGAAATGACTGGCAGAATCCGAGACCAGGGAGAAGAGACGGTGGAAGAATATTGGAAAAAGTTTAAAATTTATATATGGAAATAATGTAAAATTACTGAGTGTTAGAAAAATGTTGGAAGGGAATTATATGGCTTTAGTAGAAATGTTTTAAGGAATTAAGCATAAATAAGTATTATAGTATTAATGGAAAATAAGGTTAAAATACGTTAAGATAATCACATGACAGAAAATAGAGAAAGATGGAAAGGATTTGCTGAAATAATTAATAGAAATGAAATACAAAAAGGGAGGTGAGAGGAGGTCGATGAAACAAGGGAATGAAAGAGAGGATATTGAGATGGTATGATGTGTGTTTTTTGAATTGTTTTTGCTCTTGTTTTGTTTAATGTGTTAATGTTGTGTTGTGTATTGTTTATATATTGTACTGTATTGTTTTGTTGTTGTTTTTTGCTTTTCCTTTCCTTTTCTTCCTTCTTTTCTTTTTCCTTTTTGTAAGGTTTAAAAGTAATAAATATTATTTTTTTTAAAAAAGAATTTCTTCTTCAAATGATGTCACAGACAGCACCATCAGAGATGTTACAAAAGCTTCAGAAAAAAACTTGAGACACATGAGGTACAAATGAAAGTAAGAGAGAGATAGAGAGCAGTTCACTGATCTCAGACATTTATCTTTCCTGGCTCAACATGACCTTGAGCTTTTCAAAACAATATTTGCATCAGGAGTGAACCTTCTAGAAGCTTCCAGAATCCTCTAGCACTTTCCAGTTTCTGACCTCAAAGATTTTAGTCATGACAGTATCATCTGCTACATTCCCAGAACTGGCTTCTCCCTTGTGTGAAAGCTCAAACATAATGCAGGAATGAACTGTTAACATTGGGGAAACTGGAGAAACTGCCTTCTCTATGCAGCTCTGGCCTATATGCCTATAATATCCAGTGTGAGGGTGAGATGAAAGGATGAGTTTTGCACTAACTGAAGTTTCCGAAATGCCTTCAGAGCCTGATGAGCTGATGGGTTTCAACTAACATGTTTCTGAATTGTCTTCAGAGTAGAACATCTTACAGTAATCTAACTTAGAGGTTCCCAGAGCATAGACAACAGTAGTTAGGTTGTCTGTGTCCAGATAGGGGTAAAGCTGGGCCATCAGCCGAAGCTGATGAAAGTTACTCTTGGCCACTGAAGCCACCTGAGCCTCAAGAGACAGCAAAGCATCCAGACGTCCCCCCAAGCAGAAGATATCTGCCTCTTGGGTCTTCCAGTGAGTCTTTAATAACAAAGGGGAACATTAATGCTATAAGCACTGTATCCACCGTAGAGAATCAGGATCATCCCTGATACATATGGGTGGATGGACACTTTCCCATGCATTGCACGATGTAATATTCCTGTCTGGAGTAAAATGTTCATGTGAGAATATAGACATCAGCTGTACTATCAACCTGTTGGGTACAGAAGACATCCTTCCAGTAAAACAGTATATGGGAACTACTGTAATATTCAAGACCAATTAGCAAGTAGACCTTCATTTTTTTCTACTAATGATGCTTCATTACCATTACCTACAGGGGAAAATATAGGCTTCCAGCGTTTCTTCCAGGACATCCTGTAACAATTTTCCACAATTTTCTGGATTCGCTTTGATTTCTGAGGTACCACTGTACAGAAGTAGATGGGGCAGTGTCTGACTGCATTAATAGACAGCCTCATAACTTCCTAATGAGGGAATTAGGATTACAATTTGAGCAAGGCTGTCATAGCCCTTGTCAGATTTTCCCTTGGTATTTCCTAGGAAGTGGGTTATATAATCTGATAGAAAAAGGGAAAGCATGAAAATGTTCTGTTGAACTTTACACCGTTTCCTGTTTTTTCTGCGCAGAACAACCACCAAGAGCCACAGAGAGCCATGGCTGCCAAGGGACCTTGTCCTTTATGGCTAAATTTAATGAAAATGAGGAGGGATACCCAAATTTGCTGAGCTTTTTTTAGGGGGAATTGCACATGCGCCATCACCCCAGCAGGGCCATTGCTGGGGTTTAGCCTTTCCCAGAAACATTAAGAACATAAAATAAGCCCCACTGGATCAGCCTAAAGGGCCAACTAGTCCAAAATCCTGTTCTTTCTGCTCAGTGAGTTCCTGTGTCTTCCTTTATCTCTGCTCAGGTGCATTTCTCCCCAGAGCCATATAATTTCCCAAGAGGCCAACTGAGGCTGGCCCAGCAGTCTACGCCAGGTATAGGCAAGCTCCAACCCTCCAGATATTTGGGACTACAATTCCCATAATCCCTGACCACTGGTCCTGTTAGCTAGGGATGATGGGAGTTGTAGTCCCAAACAACTGGAGGGCCGGAGTTTGCCTATGCCTGGTCTATGCCATTGCTTAGTGATCCAGCTTGAAGAGGAGAAATGTGTGTCTGTTGCTGAAGAGGCATCATGGAGTAATGTTTCCTAAAAAAGGCACCCACATAATTGATTCAGGAGGCTACAAGGGGATGCTGAAGGCTTTATACCTCACAGTTGGTGGAAGGCATGGATGTGCTGAACAGATCGTGGCCAGCAGGTCTCCTCTACTCTTTCCTTCCAACTCCTTTTCTGGTTTGAGTGCTGAAAAAGGAGCGACAAGAGAAAGTAGCAATCAAACCTGTTGCTCCCTATTGGCCCAAGAGATCATTGTATTCTGAGATAGTATAACTAGTCGTAGCCGCATCATGGACTCATTCTTGAAATGCCGCCTGTGGGGATTCCAATCACGGCAGAGAAGGTCAGCATGGGGCAGGGAACCAATTGCACATTGCTTTGGGGTGGGTCTAACCACTCTTTGAGCATAGGTTGGAATTCTCTCTATATAAGGTGTCTCTTCCTGAAGGATGCTCAGAGGCGCATACGAGCGAAAGAAGATATTTTGATCCACTCTTTGGGAGACCAATTTCTATTACACTAGGTAAGAAAAAAGTTTGGACATGCTCATCTACAAAGCTATTTTTCATTGTTTTGTTCAAGAGCGGGAAAGGTGGCCTAGAAGGCACACTGTAGGTGGGTTTTTAATCAGCCAGCTTTTGAATAGCTAAACTTTGTCTGTCATTTCTTTTCTTCCATATCTGATTTCAATTTCCCCTGATTTTCTGATTTTCAATTTGATAGAATAAACCTTTCCCACTTTTAACAACACTTTTCTCCTTGTATGCCCCCCCTCTGGAATTTTATTTCTGTATGCAGATATTCATTCATTCAGCATGCTGAAATTCAGATTACAATGCTTTCTCCAGAATTTATTGGGACATCTGAAAGAGAAAGGAGGGTCTGACTTGAATTTTATGTATTTCTTAATCCATCTGTTTGACTTTAAGGACGGGCACAGATGTCTGTCTTTTTCCTCTTTGCTCATCCCTTTTTCCTTTTGTATAATTACAATCTTCAGCCTGCGAGTAGGGACTACCTTTTTTTCAGTTGGTTGTACTTATGCTGCCCTGGGAGTTAAACACTGTTCCTTCTTTCTGGCAATAAAAATACAATGGCAATAATCAAGAATTCCTGGTATTTCATGACAACCTGAATTAGCTGCCTGAGGAGGCCACCGCACTCTGACTAAGGTTAACAGTTTGGCACTTAGGGAATCTCAGTATGCTAATTTGTGGAACTCACGCCTGTTTATTGCTGCTGTGGTGACATGAAGAATAATGGTGTCATTCATTGTCTTTGCAGAGGCTAATTTTTGTGTGATTTTTGAGGTGCTTATTAGTCTCTGGAACTGAGTTTTATCCTTTTCATCAATGTGTCTAACCACAATATATATGATTGTAAGGGGTGGAGGAAGAGAGATGGGAATGGGGAAGGACCAAAACACTACGCTAGACAATAAAGGCATACCTTGGATCCGAACGCCTTGTGAGTCAAACATGTTTTGCCCCTGAATGCTGTAAACCTGGAAGTGAGTGTTTTGGTTTGTGAACGTGCTTTGGAAATTGAACATCTGGTGCAACTTTTCTGGCTTCCTGCAGCCAATCAGGAGCTGTGCCTTGGTTTACAAAAATTTTGGAAGTTGAACGGAGTTCCGAAACGGATTCCGTTTGACTTCTGAGGTACCACAGTACTGAAGTAGATGGGACAGTGTCTGACGGCAGTATTAGGCAGCCTCACAACTTCCTAATGAGGGAATTGTGATTACTATTTGAGCAAGGCTGTTATAGCCCTTTTCAGATTTTTCCTTGATATTTCCTAGGAACTGGGTTATATAATAAATCTGATGGAAAAGGGGACAGCATGAAAATGCTCAATTGAACTTTACACTGTTTCCTGTTTTTTTCAGCACAGAACAACCACCAAGAGCCACAGCGAGCCATGGCTGCCAAGGGGCCCTGTCCTTTATGGCTGCTCTTGGTTTTGCTCTCCTGGATGGTCCTGGGGACTGAAGCCTCCTGGGACTTCCAATCCTTCAAACACGAGTATGTTGATTACCCGAAGACTGAAGTCAAAGATTACTGCGACTATATAATCAAGAAAAGAGGCCTGGTTCCCAACGCCGAACGCACTTTCGTTCATGTCTCAGACCAAGATCTTAAAAACATCTGCACTTTTTCTGGCCGCCCATACACTGGTGCCATGTTGAGCTCATCTGATTTTCCAGTCACCAGATGTGTAAGATTTAAATTCATCTACCACGATATAGACTATAGTAGGAGAATTTCGCTTAGATGTGAGAACGGATACCCAATTGAATTAAGATATTGAATGCCATTGTTGCACAAGCAGACTTCTGCTCAGGCAACAAACCTCCGCTACCATCCTCTCCGACACTCAGCAGCCCCCTACACTTTCCCCCTCCTGGACTCCATCCCTCTCAAGAAACCTCTCAAGGTAGTCCCCCAATCTTCCAGGACAGGTCTGGGCAAAGGCAAGAGGATTGCAAGAAGGCGGAGTTGAATAAGTCCTTTTACATAAGCAAATATCCATTTTACCTGCTCAGAAGTCACCATTGGATTGCCACCAGGATTTCTTCCTTCCTGAGGGTGAAAAGGCCACTCTGATCACTTTGGGCCTCCACTTTGTCCCACCGCTCATCTCCTACCTCGCTTTTCATCATATATAAGTATGATCTCATGCCTTTTCTCATGATTTTTGCTGCTGTGGGATCAAGCAGTTATTTGTGGTATGCTGGTTGCCTATTAAAACCCGGCCTCTTTTCTAACTCTTCCACCTTGTGACTCAGATAAGCAGAAATATATATTTATTATATACAGCTTTGTTCTTTCCCCCTTTTTTTCTCTGTATCACTCTGTTTCTTATAAAACTGAAATTATGTCAATAAAATATGAACATTAAAAATCCCTGAAACTATCTGTGACTTTCTGGTCCACTTCCATTTGTATTTCTCACAGCACTGTCAGTTTTGTGCTTTTTTCACTCACCAAAATAATGTCAGGGATGTGGCTGGATAGAACACCTGGGAAGAGTCTGACTCTAGAGATGAAGGAATGCCAGTACAGAGGCAACCAGAGTCTGACTCTGGAGAGGAGGGACTGCAGCCACAGACAGAGCAGGAGTGGGTTAGTTCATCCCCCCTTCATCAAGAGTTCCCAGACTCAGATAGAGCAGCAGACTCAGAAAGCTCGCAGGAGAAGGGAGGGGAGGAGATGGATGACATTGAGGGGGTTGCTCTGCAACCAGGAGGGAGGCAGCGTTTAGAGGGCTCTTCGTTTGAATACGGGGGGGGGGGAGTTCACCCACCTTCTCACCAAATCAGAAGAGCTGAGAGTGTTAGAATGAAACCACGACAGACGAGTAGCAGGTGTCATGTGAGAGGCGTCTCTCGGAGCAAGCCCCGAGAACTCTCTTTTATTGAATATTACAAACATTGCCACAGGTGTGCTCGTTGCTGATTGGTTGATACAAACACAAAGCAACTTGTTGCTGATTGGTTAACACAAATACAAGGCGAGGATTACATATAGGCATTAATCATTAATAGATTAAAGGCTGGGAAATGGAGCACAGAACTAGACAGGCATGAAACCTCCTAATTAAATTATAACTAAAGATTGATATAGCATGACTAAAACAATTACTAATGATTGATCATAACATGAAAGAATATAATAATTGAGTTCCATAGATGTGGTCAGCTATCCATTAAGAACAGGTCATGGTGTTTTTCATGAACTTAAGATGAACTGAGCAGCCTAGGGAAATGAGGGAATGTCTTGGTATTTGGAACAGGTTGTACAGTGTGTACAGAAGCAGAGAAAAGCTTATAAGCGAGACTTCCCAGAATGCCAGAGAAAAGAAGCAAGACTTCCCATAATGCCACAGTTATGTGCAGAAGCAGAATTTCCCTTCAGAGAGGGTTAAAATGCAATATATATACAAGAGAGGAAGGACAGGTCTTTGGCACCCTTTGTGCTGCGAAAGGGGCAGGGAATCAGAGTGACCAACTCGTAGCTAAGAGCGACAGGCTCGGTGACGCTCTCTGGATGTTAATTGTAAATAAACATGTCATAAAACTGCCAGAGACTTATTAATTCTTATTGGGGCTAGCTTGCTTGCCTGCCTGAGAGCATTACTCTTCTTGATGAAAGGTGTTTCCCTAGATGACAAAACACTAACTTGATGAAAGGTGTTTTGTTTTGTTTTTTGTTTACCTACAGCCCATACTTAAAAATAAGGCATTTTGTAAAACTTAGGCAAAACAGTTTGTGGAACTGGAGCCAAACACAGTAGAACCAACTAGCTTTGTCCCATTTCCCATGCACTGACTCCCCGCCCTGAATTCTACAAGGCCAACCCTGAATCTGAGAAGGAAGTTGACAACCAGGGAAACCCCCTGGGCTGGCTGTTGCATAAGAAAGGAGGCAGGTGATGGCTGACTGGGGTCAGGTTGCATTTGTTGGGGCAGTGCTCCTTTGATCCTAAAGGACCAGCCTCCACTGGTTCTGGTTTCTACTAGCACCGTCAGGGACTAATCTGGTGTCCTTAGAATTCCATTTGGACCTTGGGGAAAAGTCAAATAGAATGGGGCCCTCCAAGCTGGCCATGTGCCATAGGCCAGTAGCGGTGGCCCCCTAGAATAAAAGGCCAGGCAAAGCATTGACAGGGTGTCATCTGGAGCTGCAGGCAGACAGAGAGGAGCAAGAGGGAAGACTGGAAGCTATATAAAGGAAACAGTAATTTATTGGGTATGATTGTTGTTGCATAAGAGCGTAACAGTTATTGAAAGTTGACAGCAACAGTGGATCTATTTCAGTTTATGAGAGCTGGGAGTAACAATCTACACGGAATTAACACTGCAAACTTTAAGCACATTATGCATAAATGAATCTTGGGTAGGACTGCCATATCCAGAAACAAAAGTTTTTTCGCATTTTTTACAAATTAAGTTTTTGAGCTGTTTTTAAGGAAATTCACCTAAATCAACATTTCTGACATGGGTTGTCATGTGTCCAGATTTTCCTGGACATTTCAGCAAATTCCACTCAGACACTGCCAAATCCCAGCTGTGTCCGGGAAATTCCAGACGTATGGCGACCCTAATCTTGGGTAAAGGAAAATGTGAGAGAGCATTACATGCTTGTAGGGCTTTCAAGAACTCCCTGGAACTCAATCCTGGCACATCTCATGAGGGCACCATTGCCATTTAAAGAGAAGAAAAAGAAGAGGGGTTCATGATGCGTTCTGGCACCTCTTTTTCTAGAAAAATAGCCTTCATGCTTGGGAAACATAAGTAGAATGTAAAACATGTTGTTGCTTGCCAAGGCCCCCATTATTGTCCACCTAATGGCCAATAAACACATGGACATGAGTGTTTTGGTTTATGGGTTCCAATAGGCCACAACTTTATTGGTTATAGATGTCAGTGGTTTGGCTTAGGCATTGGGTGAAGCCAGGCTATATCTTGACTCCTGCCTGTCTGCTGGGAGTCCATCT
Organism: Podarcis muralis; assembly: GCF_004329235.1. NCBI lineage: Eukaryota > Metazoa > Chordata > Lepidosauria > Squamata > Lacertidae > Podarcis > Podarcis muralis. The sequence continues at coordinate 144,671 of NW_021164350.1, read as the reverse complement.
AAGGGTAAACCACCATTAGGGGGCGCCCTATGACTTACATCAACTAGGGACACCCCGAGGGGTCCCCGTTGGGGTTGTGACATGGCCCTAGCCCACGTCCCGGCTCTGGACAGAATTCACAACCCCGGATCCCTTTAACAGGATACCCTTACTGAGGAGGGGCAGGCGGAGGCTACAACCTCCCCTCCATACAAACAAAGGCTAACCGCCACTCGAGCCCAAAGGGCTTGCCGCCAACACCCTCACACCTGCAACCAGTCCCTGATGCACTCTGAAGAGTCATTCAACAGGGTATCATTGCCGACATCGGAAAGGTGTACCCCATCACTGCGAGACAAGGCTTCCTTGTCAAAGGGGAAGACAGGTGATTGCTTTCTTTCTGGCTCTATTAATGGCCAGAAAGGAAAGCTTAGACCAGGCAACCACAAACTCAGCCCTCCAGGTCTTCAGGGACTACAATTCCCATCATCCCAGACCACTAGTCCTGCTAGCTAGGGATGATGCGAGTTGTAGTCCCAAAACCTCTGGAGGGCCGAGTTTGGGGATGCCTGCCTTAGACCATTGTTTAAGCTTTGTTAAAGCTGCCAACCGGGAAAGGTGAGCAGACTTATTATAAGGGGAATACTTTTTTTTAAAGAGGGGTGAAAATACAGCATTAAACCACTAGATGAGGGAGCTGTTGTGTGTCCGAATTGCAACATTCAAAAGTGATTCCGATTTAGGTCTCATCAAATGCTACTAGGCAAGGGGAAATTACTTCAAGTGTATGTTTCAAAGTTCCATTTATTGAAAAGGCTATGTGAAAAAATTGATGATTGAAGGAAAATTTAATAAAAGTTTGCATGCCTACATGTTAGAGTGAATATGCCTTCCCCCCCCAATCACCAGCCCCCAAAGATTTAACTTCCATGGACACTGAGGTAGGAGCACCCAATCCTGAATATGGCAACTTCAGAAAACCCCCCAAAGGCATTATTTCACCCCCACAAAATCTCCAACAGATATATTTTTTCCTAAAATGCATATGAAATACTAAGCACAGGAATTTGCATATCATGAGGACTGTCCCTTGTAAATGTAGATAAATGTACATTTTCTGCGTCTCTGGCCAGAGGAGGATAGAATCAAGAGACCCTCTTTTTCGTCACCCTACTTCAAATCTGCTATTCCTGTATCCCCTCTCTATCGTTTAGGGTCAGAGGTGGAGCTCAGATTAATTCATTCAGTCCCTTGCTCAGATATCGCTTCAGCAAGAAACTTACACGGTTTATACAAATATCCTATCTCTTGGCCTCATCTCCCTGACCCTCAACAATGGTCTAAGCTTCTTGTCTTATGTAGCATAATGCCAAAGGCATGGTGGGTAATTAATACAGTAGCCAACATCCGTAAGGTGGATGATGTTAATTATTTCACCGCCTGCACTTGAAATTTGTCCCGTTGTCAAAAACATAATAATAGCCAATATTCTACCCACTTGTGAAGGGTGTGCACAAATGGAGTGGTCATGCTCTATAAAATACATTGTGTGGATACTGTCCTCCATAGACTGTTGTTGCACGACATTCACCACATTGTCGTTTATCAAGTACTGACTGGCAAGTGTCAATATTCACACGGATATGTGATCATGACTAGACAACATCCACCACCGCATTTGCACATTAGAATTCGAAAGGATATACAGTGGTACCTCAGATTAAGAACTTAATTTGTTCCAGAGGTCCGTTCTTAACCTGAAACTGTTCTTAACATGAGGGACCACTTTGGCTAATGGGGCTTTCTGCTGCCACCACACCGCCACCACATGATTTCTGTTCTCATCTTGAAGCAAAGTTCTTCACCCGAGGTACTATTTCTGGGTTAGTGGAGTCTGTAACCTGAAGCATCTGTAACCCGAGGTAAAATGCAACCTTATTTTGCTAATGCAAGCATGTGATGTTTTCATGAAGGATAAAGCATTAGGAGAGATTTGTGAGGGTTCCAGTTCCATTTTGGCCCAGAGAGTTGAAGATGAGTTAATCATGTGCGTCAACTGTTTTAATTGGAAAGCCTTGGAGTACGTCTTATGATTTGGGTGGTGGATACAGCTTTTACCTCTAGAAATAATATTTTAATACAATAATAATGCTTAAGAATACAGTTTAAAAAAACAAAAAAAATACTGAAAATAAGAACCAAAAATAAATGAATAATCAATAATCCCCCATCCCATGAGTTGGGCCTGGAAATAAGTGCAGTTGGGCTTGGTGTAATATGACCGAAGAATCTTGCCCTGGCCACCGAGTTCTGCACTAACTGAAGTTTCTGAATTGTCTTCAGAGCTCTGAGTACAACACCTTACAGTAATCTAACCTAGAGGTTCCCAGAGCATAGACAATAGTAGTTAGGCTGTCTGTGTCCAGATAGACATAGAGCTAGGCCATCAGTTGAAGTCGATGGAAGGTACTCTGTGCCACTGATGCCACCTTAGCCTCAAGCGACAGCAAAGCATCCAGACGTACCCCTAAGTAGAAGATATCTGCCTCTTGGGTCTTCCAGTGAGTCTTTAATAACAAGGGGGAACATTCATGCTATAAGCACTGTATCCACTGTAGAGAATCAGGCTTAGCCCTGATAAATAATGGTGGATGAACACTTTCCCATGCATTGCACGATGTAATATTCCTGTCTGGAGTGAGTAAAAATATTCATGTGAGAATATAGACATCAGCTGTACCATCAACCTGTTGGGTACAGAATGCGTCCTACCAGAACATTCAAGCTCAATTAAATTAGACCTACATGTTCTTCTACTAATGATGCTTCATTTCCATCTCCTACTAGGGGAAAAATTGGCTTCCAGCCGTTGTCCCAGGACATCCAGTAACAATTTTCCACATATCATCATCCATCATAGCAGAATTCTCTCTATATAAGGTGTCTCCTCCTGAAGGATGCTCAGAGGCCCATACGAGCGAAAGAAGATATTTCGATCCACTCTTTGGGAGACCAATTTCTATTACGCTAGGTAAGAAAAAGACCTCAACATGCTCATCTACGAAGCTTTGCTCATTGTTTTGTTCAGGAGTGGGAAAGGTGGCCTAGAAGGCAGGTTTTAAATCAGCCAGCTTTTGAATAGCTAAACTTTGTCTGTCATTTCTTTTCTTCCATACTTGATTTCAATTCCCCCCCATCTTTGATAGAATAAACCTTTTCCATGTTTAACAACACTTTTCTCCTTGTATCCCCCCCCAAATTTTATTTCTGTATGCATATATTCATTTTTGTGAATAAATATTTAACCTCTGTGTGACTCCTTCTCCTAAGTATTAATCATGGCAGCCCTATTCTTTACCTGCATTTCACTGGCAGCCAATCATCTTTGAGCACAAGCTCTCTGACAGTAGATGTGGTGGCTGAGCTGTGGATTGGCTGTATCAATTCAGAGTACAGAAGGCTGATGAGATGGCTGTATGTAACAGCCATGCTGAAATTTAGGTTACAATGCTTTCTCCGGAATTTAAATATTTCTATATGCAGGATTTGTTTATTTTTTGGAGGAAGATTAAGTCATGTAAGTACCACCACCCCGATACAAGGAAGCCCAGTATGCTTATATACAAATATACATTTTGAGAAGGTATGAACAGCAGAAAGTAGGAAGTAAAGCTCTACGTACAGGGAAATGTAGCTTCATTGGAAAAATCTACATTCCTAGATTTAGGATAATTTTACAGTCATGAAAGGTGCCCATTTCAAAAGTGTTCACATTTATCTAGAAATCTAGAAAGTAGATGCCAAGTCATCATTGGGATGTCTCAAAGAGAAATCAGGGTTTGACATGAATAAATTTTATGTATTTCTTAGTCCGTCTGTTTGACTTTACGGATGGGCACAAAGGTCTGTCTTTTTCTTCTTCACTCATCCCTTTGTCCTTTTGTATCATTACAATCTGCAGCCACGAGTAGGGACTACCTTTTTTTCAGTTGGTTGTACTTATGCTGCCCTGGGAGTCAAACACTGTTCCTTCTTTCTGGCAATAAAAATACATTGGCAATAATCAATAAATTGCTATTATTTCATGACAACCTGAATTAGCTCCCTGAGGAGACCACCACACTCTGACTAAGGTTAACAGTTTGGCACTTAGGGAATCTCAGTATGCTAATTTGTGGAACTCACGCCTGTTTATTGCTGCTGTGGTGACATGAAGAACAATGGTGTCATTCATTGTCTTTGCAGAGGCTAATTTTTGTGTAATTTTTGAGGTGCTTATTAGTCTCTGAAACTTAGTCTTATTCATTTCTTCAATCTGCCTGTCAACTCAACTATAGTTTCATGGTTGTAATGGGGTGGAGGAAGAGAGATGGGAATGGGGAAGGGCCACAACTCAATGCTAGACAATAAAGGTGTACCTTGGATCCGAACGCCTTGCGAGTCAAACATTTTCCTCCTGAATGCTGTAAACCTGGAAGTGAGTGTTTCAGTTTTCGAATGTTCTTTTGAACCCAAACTTCTGATGCAACTTCCCACCTTCCGATTGGGTGCAGGAGCTTCCTGCAACCAATCAGAAGCTGTGACTTGGATTCTGAAGTCAAATGGAGAGTGGAAGTCAAATGGAAGTCAAATGGAGTTCCGGAAGGGATTCTGTTTGACTTCTGACGTACAGCCCTTTTCAGATTTTCCCTTGATATTTCCTAGGACATGGGTTATATAATAAATGTGATGGAAAAGGGGAAAGCATGAAATGCTCTGTTGAACTTTGCTTCGTTTTCTGTGTTTCCTGCACAGACCAAACACCAAGAGCCACAGCGAGCCATGGCTGCCAAGGGGCCCTGTCCTTTATGGCTGTTCTTGGTTTTGCTCTCCTGGATGGTGCTGGGGACTGAAGCCGCCTGGGATTTCCAATCCTTTAAACACGAGCATGTCGATTACCCGAGGACTGAAGTCAAAGATTACTGCGACTATATAATTGAGAAAAGAGTCCTGGTTCATCACGCCGTACGCAATTTCATTCATCTCTCAGACCAAGATCTTAAAAAAATCTGCATTTTTTATGGCCACCCATTCACTGGTCCCAGGTCGAGCTCATCTCAAGTTCCAGTCACCACATGTATAAAAGATAAATTCAGCTACATCACTTGGAGAACAACTAAGCAAATTTCCCTTACATGTGACAACGGATACCCAGTGCGATTAAGATAACGAATGCCAAGGTTGCACAAGCAGACTTCTGCTCAGGCAACAAACCTCCGCTACCATCCTCTCCGACACTGAGAAGCCCCCTACACTTTCCCCCTCCTGCACTGCATCCCTCTCAAGAAACCTCTCAAGGTAGTCCCCCAATCTTCCAGGGCAGGTCTGGGCTAAGGCAAGAGGATTGCAAGAAGGAGGAGTTGAGGAAGTCCTTTTACATAAGCAAATATCTGTTTTACTTGCTCACAGTCACCATTGGATTTCTACCAGGATTCCTTCCTTCTCGAGGGTGAAAAGGCCACTCTGATCATTTTGGGCCTCCACTTTGTCCCACTGCTCATCTCCTACCTCACTTTTCATAATATAAAAGTATGATCTCATTCCTTTTCTCATGATTCTTGCTGCTGTGGGATCAAGCAGTTATTTGTGGTATCCCTGGTTGCTTATTAAAACCCGGCCGCTTTTCTAACTCTTCCACCTTGTGACTCAGATAAGCAGACATGGAATATATATTTCTTATATACAGCTTATATACAGCTTTGTTCTTCCCCCCTTTTTTCCTCTGTATCACTCTATTTCTTTATAACTGAAATTATGTCAATAAAATAAGAACACTGAAAATCCATGAAAATGTCTGTGGCTTTCTGGTCCACTTCCATTTGTTTTTCTCACAGCACTACCAATTCTGTGCTTTTCTCACTCATCAAAATAATGTTTCCAAATTCCTTCCAAGTACCAGAATTTTAGATTTCTAGTTGTATTGGCTAACGGTACTAAAAAAATAACAACCCAGATTTGAGCACCAGCAGAAGAATCAGCTCCTCCTGCTCCCTACTTGATGAAAGGTGTCTCCCTGGAAGACAAAACACTAACTTTTTAAAGAGATGTCTGTTCAGATTTTGAAAGCTGTACTATGTGGATTATAGACATGGCCTCCTCTCTTGATGTTTTGACCCTGTGGTCCAGCTCCAAAGCCCAATGTGGATCTGTATGAACATTTCATCCCCATTAAAGTAGGGATGTACACCTGACATCCTCTCTACCTTGCCCCAGACCTTTTCCCCTGGCGTCCCAATCCTACCATTAGGGACTATGCAAGGTGTGTGTGTGTTTTAAACACTCCTACTAGGAAATGTCCAGGGCAACCCTGAGATAGGGATGATGTCACGGGGATGCCACAAGACCGGCCAATGGAAACCTAGACTTTGCTCCTGTGTGAACAAGCCTTACAAAACTACAGAAGCAAGGCAGGGATTGAGCCTAGTGTGGCTTCATTTGATGGGGGGTTGGTGGCTATGCCCCAGGCAAATGATGAATGAGGAGAATGTGCCATCCAGTGTAAGCTGGAGATAATGGTGGGACATTCAAGTGGGGTTCAGAAGTATTCACAGCTAGCTTATCTGAATCACAAGAGGGCCAGGAACACAGAAAGGTATTAATTCACAATTGGGGAAAATGGCCGCTGCAAGATGGGCTTTGCAGAAATGGCTTGTACCAGGGTGGACCTTGATGCCTGGTAACTCCCTTCCAGCCTGTGGCCAATGGGAAGAAGATGAGATATGGACCAGAAGGCAGCCTACCTGTTACCGGAATGCTTTCCCTATGCCAGAATCAACCCCTATAATGATTGGCATCAATAAAAAATAAAATAAATGTGGCTATGTTTTACCCACTATGGGTCATACATAGTAAACACATTAATGTAGCAGACCGTAACAACAACTTTTGATTTAATAGCATATCGGCAACAATCTATGAATGAAAATATTACTGGCTGCCAGCCCATAAACTAGGTTTTTCTGCGGTCTTATCTAAGTTCTACAAGTTGCCTCATTTTTTATGATATATGGGCTGGAGCTAAATTTAAACATTAATTCTGAATTATGATTGCTGAATCATAAATGTAGAGAAGAAAACTTTATATAAAGAAACTGTAGGCTCCCCTACTCCCACACCGTCTTTTGCACCAAATGAAGTGTTAACTCAAGTTCAAACCTTAATGACCTTGCAGCTGGTTCTGTTCCGCAGTTTGTGATCTCATCACTTCCAGCACATTAATCCAAATTAAGCTCTAATCAACAGGAGAACATGTGCTTTTTAATGGTGGTGTTGGAGGGGTTTTGGCAGGCAATGTGCTTTTCCACAATCCGTGAATGAAAATATTGCTTGGTTTTCCCAGGAGAACACGAGGTTTTCTGTGGTCTTACCTAAGTTCTACAAGTGGCCTTATTTTTAATTAAGTATGGGCTAAACAAAAGCATTAATTCTGAAAATTAAAGCCTGTAACCTCAGACATTTTGGCATCCAGTGTGGATGTAGCAAGATAAATGCTGGTGTCTGTTCAGGTCTTCAAGCTTGTTTCGTGAGTCATGTGAGTGTTCTGGGAAACCACTGACAGGAATTAGCTACCAGTACAAAATGCGAATAAAGTGGTACCTCGGGTTAAGTACTTAATTCGTTTCAGAGGTCCGTTCTTAACCTGAAACTGTTCTTAACCTGAAGCACCACTTTAGCTAATGGAGCCTCCTGCTGCCGCCGCACCGCCGGAACATGATTTCTGTTCTCATCCTTAAGCTAAGTTCTTAACCTGAAGCACTATTTCTGGGTTAGCAGAGTCTGTAACCTGAAGCGTATGTAACCTGAAGCATATGTAACCCGAGGTATCACTGTAGATTCCCTTCAGGTAAATATGACTGCTGTTTTTTTATTGGTACACATCCATGTTTTGGAACTCAGTGCATTGATTGGTAAATCCAAGCAAGAGTATTTCCAGATATAGAAGGAGCCTTTTCCTAACATGGAATCCAGCTCTTTTGACTGCTGCACCCTGGGTTGACATGCGATTACATGATTTGCATCAAATAGTGTAATGAATTCAGGCAGGCAAGCAAACCCCGACAAGAGTTAATGAGTCTGGCAGTTATATGACATGTTTATTGACAATTAACATCCAGAGAGCAGCTCCGAGCCTGCCACTCTTAGCTATGAGCTGGTCACTTTGAGTCCCCGCCCCTTTCCAGCATAAGGGTGCCAAAGTCCAGTCCGTCCTCTCTTGTATTTCTGTTGCATTTTAACCCTTTCAGCTCTTTTGGTTTGGGAAGAAGGTGGGTGAACTCCCCCCCCCCCCGCTATCAAACGAAGAGCCCGCTAAATGCTGCCTCCCTCCTTGTTGCATAGCAACCCCCTCAGTGTCATCTATCTCCTCCTCTACTGCTGCCTTCAAGCTTTCAAAGTGTGCTGATATCTCAATCTGGGAACTCTTGATGAAGGGGTGCTGAACTAACCCACTCCTGCTCTGCCTGTGGCTGCAGTCCCTCATCTCCAGAGTCAGAGTCTTCTCGGGCATTCAGTTCAGACACATCCCTGACAACTAGGGAGAAGAAAGACCTGAGACTTCTGTAGGTGCTGAAATTTGGGGGTTTTAGTAGAGTAGCCGATACAAACAAACAAACCCAAAACAAACACACTAAAAATATGTTTGTGGGAGGGGAGGTTATAGGATTGTTGTTTTTATAATGTATTTCATAGTTTTCTTTTGTATTTTTGTTCATTGACCTGCCCTGAGGTCTTTGGATGAAGGGTGGTATATGAATTTAATGAATTAATCAACCAATTAATAATTGTTAATAAAAATAGCAATGCTGGCAAAACAGAAAACTGATGGCTCATGGAAGTAAAGCTTACTCTCCCCAAAACATTTTAAAAGATGTGCTGGGAGCTATTAGGACCCCCTTTCTCCCCCTTTTGATGGGACCAAGAAAAATGGACTTTTGCAGAAAAGAAATATATACTCCCACTCACGTTTGCCCCTCTCCAGTCTGTGAGACTTTGTATACTTAAGCCAGAGTTTCCTGAACAAACAAGAATAAAACACACTGTCCTGTTTATGCAGGGAAAATAGGTATTTTAGCAAAGTCAGAAAGGCCTGTAAACTCACACATTGAGGACAATAGGCCACAACATGCAAAAGCTAGGTAGAAACTAGTTAATATGAATGTTGCAAAAGGGATTTAAGGACTTGGCCAAGATGGTGGGCCCAGCTCAAGTGAAATCTTGATATTTCCCGGGGTGTCTGGACCCTGCCAGTTGCTGGGCCTAGATTATGAAAACAGCCTTTGCAGGAGCCATCCTGCGTCTTCTGGAATTCACCCTGCAATAAACTGTTGCATTGTGGAGTGCTCTCGTTTATTGATCTGGGCAATCAGTTGTTACATTCTCCTACTCCATTTTGCCCCCGTGCCAGTCTCAGGGAACGTCTTGAATTTTGCTTTTACATCTTAGGCTGTGGTTTTCCCCGCCTAAGATTTCTTTTTGTACATCTGTACATGTTGGAGTTTCATAAGGGATGTTGAGAAGTGCCCCTCGTTTCCCAATGAAGTGGCTCTTTTTCTGAGTACAATCCTGTCAACATAAACTAATAAGTTTATTGCATTCAGCAATAAATCAGAGCAATGCCCATAATCAAAGGACAGTGGAAACTTGCTTTTCGACCGTTTCGGAAGTCAAATGTTTCAGCTTTGGAATGCCGAAAACCCGGAAGTAAATGCTTCTGTTTTCAAATGCATCTTGGAATTGCCATTTGCGCCTTGGTTTTCAAATGTTTTGGAAGTCAAACTGTTTTCCGGAATGGATTACAGTCAAAAACTGAGGTTCCACTGTATTCCATGTCTGCTTATCTGAGTCACAAGGTGGAAGAGTTAGAAATGAGGCTGGATTTCAATAAGCAACCAGGGACATACATTGTACTGGGTTCTAGTTAGGATAAAAGGGTCTTATTGGAGTGAAATATAACAAATAAACAAGACTTCTCAAATACAATATCAGTTGCTTCAGGCATCTCTTTAGAAAGTTATTCAGTTAAAAGGCATCTGAAAGACTAGTCAGGCTTTTCTTTTAAAAATGTGTTCGAAAACAGATTGATAGTCAATCAAAAAATGGTGGTTTTGGAAAAAGATGGTGTCTTCCTAAAAATGCTCAACAATTTGAGGGTGTCCTGCTGGTTTTTACTTTCTGAAATATGGCAATCCCATGTCAACCCAGAGTGCAGCAGTCAAAAGAGCTGAATTCCATGTTAGGAAAAGGCTAATTCTATATCTGGAACACTCACATGACTCACGAAACTAGCTTGAAGACCTGAACAGACGCCAACATTTATCTTGCTACATCCACAGTGGATGCCAAGATGTCTGAGGTTACAGGCTTTAATTTCCAGAATTAATGTATTTGTTTAGCTACAGCCCAGACTTAATTAAAAAGGCCACTTGTAGAACCTCTGCCATTTGCCCAATCCCACCTGGGGAGGCGTTGCCAAGGTGATCAGGCCAGGTAGGGGGAGGGACCACCCTGTCCTCACAATAGGGGGAGGAGCTTACCTGGGAACCGTCAGTTGGCTCCAGAGCTTCTCCCACCCTACCCACCCTCAGTTAAACCTTCTTTTTCGGGTTAACCTTTTCTCCGCAGGTACATGGGCGCTGCTACATCAAGGTCGCTGTTGAATGGCAAGAAAAGAATTTCCCTGCCTTGGCAGGTTTTGCCTTTCCCCGTAGCAAAACATCACAACGCTGGCGGTTTCAGGCCTTGGGAGGAATCCTTTAGTCTATCTTCCCTAGATAGGAGTGGGCACGTAGCAGTGGCCCACACTCCCTTCCTCTTTGAGACGGTGGTCACACGGTTCCCCGTTAAAGGGGTTGTTTGAGGCGAGGCATTTGCCGTATGCCTACAGGTTCTCATTGCTCTCCCCTGTGACGGCGGCGTAACCGGGGGGAGGGGGGTGGGGTCTCTGCTTGAACATATGTTCTCTAGAGCCAGCCCATCCCCACACACTCTGGATAACCCTGATGTTCCTCAGATCCCCAGACTGGGAGGGATAACGGTCAATGCCTAAGCCAAAGTCTACCTTCATCTGAAACAGAATAAAGTTGTGGCCAATTTTAATCCCATAGCATGTTGTCTTGAGTCGTTATTCCCCTCGGGGGGCCACCTGTGGTTTGGGGGACTCTGCATGTCCACACAAAAAAACCCAGCAATATTTTCATTCATAGATTGTGCAAAAGCACCCTGCCTGCCAAAAAACCCTCCAACGCTGCCATTAAGAAGCACATGTTCCCCTGTTAATTAGGGCTTAATTTTAAATAATGTACGGGGGTGTGCTGGAAATGTTGAGATCACAAACGTCGGAAGAGAACCTGCCTGCAAGGTCATTAAGGTTTGAGCTTGAGTTAACACTTCATTCGGTGCAAAAAGACGGTGTGGGCAGAGGGGATCCTACAGTTTCTTAATATTAAGTTTTCTTCTCTATATTTAGGATTCAGCAATCCTCCTATGAATGCTAGTTCAAATCTTATTTATACAAGAGAGGAGGGAAGAAATTGGTTTCCCAATGAGGTTCACGGCTGAGTGGGTATTTGAACCCTGGTCTCTCAGTGCTAGGCAGGGGGTCAGAATCATAGCAATGAGTCCCATCCTAAGATCTCACTTTGGGTTAATCAGAGAAAACTTGGGATGAGGAAAGATCATGTCAGATTATTCCACCAACAAGAAACTTGATTGAATGATTGATTTAAATCTCTACCCTAGGGGGTTTGAACACGCAATTAGATTTCAGCTGTTTCATTGAAGGTTTCTGACACATGGCTTCTGTTTGCATTTACTGTGCTGTTTTTTGGATACTGTATCTTTAAATTGCCATTTGTGTCTCTGTGGGAGCCTGGAGGCCTGGAAATAAATATAATGGAGAATGTAAACTCCCTTCTTTGGGAGACAAATGTTCCCCTTGGAAAAGTGTGTGGGGATATTCAGAACCACGTGGGACTCACACTTCCAAGTCAGGTTGGAAACCAAGAGAGAGAGAAATCTTCAATGGCATCAGTATAACATCAAACCCAAAGGTCAGAGGTGTCTCTGTGGGAGATATTTCCCTGACTGGTTGGCAGGGAGGCACAGGGCAGCCAATCAAGAGGCATGCCTTGGTTTCCGAATGTTTTGGAAGTTGAACGGAGTTCCGGAACAGATTCCCTTTGACTTCTGATGTACCACTGTACTGAAGTAGATGGGCCAATGCCTGACTGCAGCCTCATAACTAAATAATGAGGGAATTAAGATTACAACTTGAGCAAGGCTGTCATAGCCCTTTTCAGATTTTCACTTGATATTTCCTGGGAAGTAGGTTATATAATAAATCTGATGGGAAAAGGGAAAGCATGAAAAATGCCCTGTTGAACTTTACACCATTTCCTGTTTTTTTCTACACAGAACAACCACCAAGAGCCACAATGAGCCATGGCTGCCAAGGGGCCCTGTCCTTTATGGCTGCTCTTGGTTTTGCTCTCCTGGATGGTGCTGGGGACTGAAGCCTCCGGGATTTCCAGTCCTTCAAACACGAATATGTCGATTACCGAGGACTAAAGTCAAAGATTACTGCAACTATTTAAGAAGCAAAAGAGGCCTGACATATGGAAAATCACACACTTTCATTCATGTCTCTGACCAAGATCTTAAAGAAATCTGCACTGTTCATGGCTCACCCTTCACTGGTCTCATGCTGAGCTCATCTCCTGTTCCAATCACTGTGTGTTATAGAGCTAAGTTCAGGTACCACGCTTATAAACTTAATAGGATCATTGAACTTGAATGTAAGAATGGATACCCAATTGAATTAAGATTTTGAATGCCTTTGCTGCACAAGCAGACTTCTGTTGTTGTTTTTTTTAAATAAATTTTTATTGGTTTTCCAAACACAAAATAAACACAAACAATACACAATACACAAACATACAAACACATAAACATGTATAATTTCATAACCTTTTTTTCATACACCTTGCTTCCTGGACTTCCCATACCTCCCCTTTTCTGCATCCTTGTTTTATATTTCTTCAGCAACTCCTCCAATAAGCAAATTATACAATTCATTTTCTCTTAGGTTCTTCTCTAACTTCTTGATTACAGCTGCAATTCTCTATTTCCCAATTCCTTGACATTTTAACACTCCTCAATTTTACAACAATTTTTAAGATATGTTTTAAATTTCTTCCAGTCTTCTTCCACTGTCTCTTTCCCCTGGTCACGGATTCTGCCAGTCATCTCCGCCAGTCCCATATAGTCAATCACCTTCGTCTGCCATTCTTCCAGCGTGGGTAGTTCTTGTGTCTTCCAATACTTTGCTAAAAGAATCCTTGCTGCTGTGGTAGCATACATAAAAAAACGTCCTATCCTTCCTTTACACCAATTGGCCAACCATGCCCAGGAGAAAAGCCTCAGGTTTCTTAGGAAAAGTCCTTTTAAGGACTTTCTTAATTTCATTATAGATCATTTCCCAAAAAGGCTTTAATCTTCGGGCAGGTCCACCAAAGGTGGTAAAAGGTACCTTCAGTCCTCATTACATTTCCAGCATTTATTATTGGGGCAAATGATAAATTTTTGCAAGCTTGACTAGGGTCATGTACCACCTGTAAATCATTTTCATAATATTTTCTCTTAAGGCATTACATGCCGTAAACTTAACACTGGTGGTCCATAACTGTTCCCAGTCAGCAACATAATGTCATGACCGATGTCTTGTGCCCATTTAATCATAGCTGATTTCACCGTTTCATCCTGTGTATTCCATTTCAACAGCAGATTATACATTCTAGACAAGTTCTTAGTATTGGGTTCTAACAGTTCTGTTTCAAGTTTTGACCTCTCCGCCTGGAAGCCAATTTTCCTGTCCTGTTTAAACACCTCCAATATTTGATAGTAATGAAGCCAGTCTCGTACCTTAAACTTCAATTTTTCATAGCTCTGTAGTTTAATTTTCCCTCATCTTGCTCTAAAATTTTCCCAATATTTAGGCCATTTAGACTCCATATTAAGTTTTTTCACTTCCTTGGCTTCCATTGGTGATAACCACCTGGGAGTTTTGCTTTCCAGTAAGTCTTTATACCGCATCCAAATGTTATATAATGCTTTTCTAACAATATGGTTTTTAAAACCTTTATGAGTTTTTACCTTGTCATACCATATATATGCATGCCAACCAAATCTGTTGTCAAACCCTTCCAAATCCAAAAATGTCCGTGTTCTCAAGAAGTAGCCAGTCTTTCAACCCAGCAGAAAGCTGCCGATTTGTAATACAGTCTTAAGTCCGGCAGGGCAAACCCCCTCTATCTTTTGCGTCAGTTAGTATCTTAAATTTAATTCTGGGCTTTTTGCCCTGCCAGACAAATTTACAGCTACTATTTACTCAGGAAAAGAGGCCTGGGTTACCCAATAGAACACACTTTCGTTCATGTCTCTGACCAAGATCTTAAAGAAATCTGCACTTTTCTTGGCATACCAGAAACTGGTCCAATGCAGAGCTCGTCTCCTGTTCCAATCACCATGAGTTATAGGTATGATTTCATATACCACACTTATGAATTTACTAGGAAAATTGAACTTTCATGTAAGAATTGAATTAACATTTTGAATGTCATTGTTGCACAAGCAGACTTCTGCTCAGGCAACAAACCTCCGCTACCATCCTCTCCGACACTCCAGCAGCCCCCTACACTTTCCCCTCCTGCACTCCATCCCTCTCAAGAACCCTCTCAAGGTAGTCCCCCCAATCTTCCAGGACAGGTCTGGGCAAAAGGCAAGAGGATTGCAGGGAGGAGGAGTTGAAGAAGTCCTTTTACATAAGCAAATATCTGTTTTACCTGCTCACAAGTTACCATTGAATTGCCACCAGGATTCCTTCCTTCTTGAGGGTGAAAAGGCCACTCTGATCACTTTTGGGCCTCCACTTTGTCACCACGCTCATCTCCTACCTCGCTTTTCATCATATATAAGTAATGATCTCATACCTTTTTTCATGATTTTTTGCTGCGTGGGATCAAGCAGTTATTTGTGGTATCTCTGGTTGCCTATTAAAACCCGGCCTCTTTTCTAACTCTTCCACCGTGTGACTCAGATAAGCAGACATGGAATATATATTTCTTATATACAGCTTTGTTCTTCCCCCTTTTTTTCTCTGTATCACTCTGTTTCTATAAACTGAAATTATGTCAATAAAATATGAACATTAAAAATTCCTGAAACTGTCTGTGACTTTCTGGTCCACTTCCATTTGTCTTTCTCGCAGCACTGCCAGTTTGTGCTTTTTTCACTCACCAAAATAATGTCAGGGATGTGGGCTGGATAGAACACCTGGGAAGAGTCTGACTCTGGAGATGAAGGAATGCCAGTACAGGGGCAGCCCAGGAGTCTGACTCTGGAGAGGAGGGACTGCAGCCACAGACAGAGCAGGAGTGGGTAGTTCATCCCCCCTGTCATCAAAGAGTTCCCAGACTCAGATAGAGGCAGCAGACATCGGGAAAGCTTCGGCAGGAGGAGGGGGGGGAGGAGATGGATGACATTGAGGGGGTTTGCTATGCAACCAGGAGGGAGGCAGCGTTTAGAGGGCTTCCGTTGGAATACCGGGGGGGGGGGGGGGTTACCCACCTTCATCGCCAAAACCCAGAAGAGCAATGAAGAGGTGTTAAAATGCAATAGATATACAAGAAGAAAGGACAGGTCTTTTGGCACTCCTTTGTGCCTGCTAAAGGGGCAGGGGAATCAGAGTTGACCAACTCGTAGCTAAAGAGGACAGGCTCGGAGCCGGCTCTCATGGATGTATATGGTAAATAACACATGTCATAAAAACTGCCAGAGACTTATTAATTCTTTATTGGGGGCTAGCTTTGCTTGCCTGCCTGAGGAGCATTTCACTACTTGATTGAAAGGTGTGTGGTGTGTGTGTGGATGTGTGTGGTGTGTGTGTGTGTGGTGTGTTTTGTTTACCTACAGGCCCCATCACTTAAAAATAAGGGCATTTTGTAAAAACTCAGGCAAAACAGTTTGTGGGAACTGGAGCCAAAACAGTAGAACCAACTAGTTTTGTCCCATTTCCTATGCCCTGACTCCCCGCCCTGAATTCTACAAGGCCAACCCTGAATATGAGAAGGAAGTTGACAACCAGGGAAACCCCCTGGGCTGGCTGTTGCATAAGAAAGGAGGCAGGTGATGGCTGACTGGGGTTCAGATGCATTTGTTGGGGCAGTGATCCTTTGATCCTAAAGGACCAGCCTCCACTGGTTTCTCCTAGCACCGTCAGGGACTAATCTGATTGGTGTCCTGAGAATTCCATTTGGACCTTGGGGAAAAGTCAAATAGAATGGGGTCCTCCAAGCTGGCCGTGTGCCATAGCCAGAAGGGGTGGCCCCCCTAGAATAAAAGGGCGGGCAAAAAGCATTGACAGGGTGTCATCTGGAGCTGCAGGCAGACAGAGAGGAGCAAGAGGGAAGACTGGAAGTATATAAAGGAAACTGCAAGTTAATGGGTTTGATTGTCTTGCACAAGAGCGTAACAGTTATGAAAGTTGACAGCAACATGGATCTATTTCAGTTTATGGGAGGTGGGAGTAAAAATCTACACAGAATTAACACTGCCAAACTTTAAGCACATTATACATAAATGAAGCGTTGTTAGGAACTGCCATATCCAGAAACAAAAGTTTTTGCGCATTTTTTACAAATTAAGTTTTTGAGCTGTTTTTAAGGAAATTCACCTAAATCAACATTTCTGACATGGGTTGTCATGTGTCCAGATTTTCCTGGACATTTCAGCAAATTCCACTCAGACACTGCCAAATCCCAGCTGTGTCCGGGAAATTCCAGACGTATGGCGACCCTAATCTTGGGTAAAGGAAAATGTGAGAGAACATTACATGCTTGTAGGGCTTTCGAGAACTCCCTGGAACTCAGTCCTTGGCACATCATGAGGGCACCATTGCCATTTAAAGAGAAGAAAAAGAAGAGGGGTTCATGATGCGTTCTGGCACCTCTTTTTCTAGAAAAATAGCCTTCATGCTTGGGAAACATAAGTAGAATGTAAAACATGTTGTTGCTTGCCAAGGCCCCATTATTGTCCACCTAATGGCCAATAAACACATGGACATGAGTGTTTTGGTTTATGGGTTCCAATAGGCCACAACTTTATTGGTTATAGATATCAGTGGTTTGGCTTAGGCATTGGGCGAAGCCAGGCTATATCTTGACTCCTGCCTGTCTGCTGGGAGTCCATCTAAGGGTAAACCACCATTAGGGGGCGCCCTATGACTTACATCAATTAGGGACACCCCGAGGGGTCCCCGTTGGGTTGTGACATGGCCCTAGCCCACGTCCCAGCTCTGGATAGAATTCACAACCCCGGATCCCTTTAACAGGATACCCTTACTGAGGAGGGGCAGGCGGAGGCTACAACCTCCCCTCCATACAAACAAAGGCTAACCGCCACTCGAGCCCAAAGGGCTTGCCGCCAACACCCTCACACCTGCAACCAGTCCCTGATGCACTCTGAAGTGTCATTCAACAGGGTATCATTGCCGACATCGGAAGGTGTACCCCGTCACTGCGAGACAAGGCTTCCTTGTCGAAGGGAAGACAGGTGATTGCTTTCTTTCTGGCTCTATTAATGGCCAGAAAGGAAAGCTAAGACCAGGCATCCCAAACTCAGCCCCAGGTAGGGACTACAATTGCCATCATCCCAGACCACTGTCCTGTTAGCTAGGGATGATTTGTAGTCCCAAAACATCTGGAGGGCCGAGTTTGGGGATGCCTGCTTAGACCATTGTTGAAGCTTTGTTTAAGCTGCCAAGCGGGAAAGGTGAGCAGACTTATTATAAGGGGAATACTTTTTTTTAAAGAGGGGTGAAATACAGCATTGAACCACTAGAGGGGAGCTGTTGTGTGTCCGAATTGCAACATGCAAAAGTGATCTGATTTAGGTCTCATCAAATGCTACTAGGCAAGGGGAAATAATTAAGTGTATGTTTCAAAGTTCTTTATTGAAAAGGCTATGTGAAAAAATTGATGACTGAAGGAAATTTAATAAAAGTTTTCATGCCTACATGTTAGAGTGAATATGCCTTCCCCCCCCCCCACAATCACCAGCCCCCAAAGATTTAATTCCATGGACACTGAGGTGGGAGCACCCAATCCTGAATATGGCAACTTCAGAAAACCCCCCCAAAGGCATTATTTCACCCCCACAAAATCTCTAACAATATACCCCCCCCTAAAATGCAAATGAAATACTAAGCACAGGAATTTGCATATCATGAGGACTATCCCTTGTAAATGTGATAAGTATATTTTCTCTGTCTCTGGCCAGAGGAGGATAGAATCAAGAGACCCTCTTTTTCGTCACCCTACTTCAAATCTGCTATATCTGTATCCCCTCTCTATCTTTAGGGTCAGAGGTGGAGCTCAGATTCATTCCGTCCCTTGCTCAGATATCGCTTCAGCAAGAAACTTACACGGTTTATACAAATATCTCTTGGGCCTCATCTCCCTGACCCTCAACAATGGTCTAAGCTTCTTGTCTTATGTAGCATAATGTCAAGGCATGGTGGGTAATTAATACAGTAGCCAACATCCGTAAGGTGGATGATGTTAATTATTTCACCGCCTGCACTTGAAATTTGTCCCGTTGTCAAAAACATAATAATAGCCAATATTCTACCCACTTGTGAAGGGTGTGCACAAATGGAGTGGTCATGCTCTATAAAATACATTGTGTGGATACTGTCCTCCATAGACTGTTGTTGCACGACATTCACCACATTGTCGTTTATCAAGTACTGACTGGCAAGTGTCAATATTCACACGGATATGTGATCATGACTAGACAACATCCACCACCGCATTTGCACATTAGAATTCGAAAGGATATACAGTGGTACCTCAGATTAAGAACTTAATTTGTTCCAGAGGTCCGTTCTTAACCTGAAACTGTTCTTAACATGAGGGACCACTTTGGCTAATGGGGCTTTCTGCTGCCACCACACCGCCACCACATGATTTCTGTTCTCATCTTGAAGCAAAGTTCTTCACCCGAGGTACTATTTCTGGGTTAGTGGAGTCTGTAACCTGAAGCATCTGTAACCCGAGGTAAAATGCAACCTTATTTTGCTAATGCAAGCATGTGATGTTTTCATGAAGGATAAAGCATTAGGAGAGATTTGTGAGGGTTCCAGTTCCATTTTGGCCCAGAGAGTTGAAGATGAGTTAATCATGTGCGTCAACTGTTTTAATTGGAAAGCCTTGGAGTACGTCTTATGATTTGGGTGGTGGATACAGCTTTTACCTCTAGAAATAATATTTAATACAATAATAATGCATAAGAATACAGTATAAAAAAACAAAAAACGCATACTGAAAATAAGAACCAAAAATAAATGAATAATCAATAATCCCCCATCCCATGAGTTGGGCCTGGAAATCAGTGCAGTTGGGCTTGGTGTAATATGACCGAAGAATCTTGCCCTGGCCACCGAGTTCTGCACTAACTGAAGTTTCTGAATTGTCTTCAGAGCTCTGAGTAGAACACCTTACAGTAATCTAACCTAGAGGTTCCCAGAGCATAGACAATAGTAGTTAGGCTGTCTGTGTCCAGATAGGCATAGAGCTAGGCCATCAGTGAAGTCGATGGAAGGTACTCTGTGCCACTGATGCCACCTTAGCCTCAAGCGACAGCAAAGCATCCAGACGTACCCCTAAGTAGAAGATATCTGCCTCTTGGGTCTTCCAGTGAGTCTTTAATAACAAGGGGGAACATTCATGCTATAAGCACTGTATCCACTGTAGAGAATCAGGATTAGCCCTGATAAATATGGGTGGATGAACACTTTCCCATGCATTGCATGATGTAATATTCCTGTCTGGAGTGAGTAAAAATATTCATGTGAGAATATAGACATCAGCTGTACCATCAACCTGTTGGGTACAGAATGCGTCCTACCAGAACATTCAAGCTCAATTAAATTAGACCTACATGTTCTTCTACTAATGATGCTTCATTTCCATCTCCTACTAGGGGAAAAATTGGCTTCCAGCCGTTGTCCCAGGACATCCAGTAACAATTTTCCACGTATCATCATCCACCATAGCAGAATTCTCTCTATATAAGGTGTCTCCTCCTGAAGGATGCTCAGAGGCCCATACGAGCGAAAGAAGATATTTCGATCCACTCTTTGGGAGACCAATTTCTATTACGCTAGGTAAGAAAAAGACCTCAACATGCTCATCTACGAAGCTTTGCTCATTGTTTTGTTCAGGAGTGGGAAAGGTGGCCTAGAAGGCAGGTTTTAAATCAGCCAGCTTTTGAATAGCTAAACTTTGTCTGTCATTTCTTTTCTTCCATACTTGATTTCAATTTCCCCCCTCTTTGATAGAATAAACCTTTTCCATGTTTAACAACACTTTTCTCCTTGTATCCCCCCCCCAATTTTATTTCTGTATGCATATATATTTTTGTGAATAAATATTTAACCTCTGTGTGACTCCTTCTCCTAAGTATTAATCATGGCAGCCCTATTCTTTACCTGCATTTCACTGGCAGCCAATCATCTTTGAGCACAAGCTCTCTGACAATAGATGTGGTGGCTGAGCTGTGGATTGGCTGCATCAATTCAGAGTACAGAAGGCTGATGAGATGACTGTATGTAACAGCCATGCTGAAATTTAGGTTACAATGCTTTCTCCGGAATTTAAATATTGCTATATGCAGGAATTTGTTTAATTTTGGAGGAAGATAAGTCATGTAAGTACCACCACCCCTGTACAAGGAAGCCCAGTATGCTTATATACAAATGTACATTTTGAGAAGGTATGAACAGCAGAAAGTAGGAAGTAAAGCTCTACGTACAGGGAAATGTAGCTTCATTGGAAAAACTACATTCCTAGATTTAGGATAATTTTACAGTCATGAAAGGTGCCCATTTCAAAGTGTTTACACATTTATCTAGAAATCTAGAAAGTAGATGCCAAGTCATCATTGGGATGTCTCAAAGAGAAAGCAGGGTCTGACTTGAATAAATTTTATGAATTTCTTAGTTCGTCTGTTTGACTTTAAGGATGGGCACAGAGGTCTGTCTTTTTCTTCTTCACTCATCCCTTTGTCCTTTTGTATCATTACAATCTGCAGCCACGAGTAGGGACTACCTTTTTTCAGTTGGTTGTACTTATGCTGCCCTGGGAGTCAAACACTGTTCCTTCTTTCTGGCAATAAAAATACATTGGCAATAATCAATAAATTGCTATTATTTCATGACAACCTGAATTAGCTCCCTGAGGAGGCCACCACACTCTGACTAGGTTAACAGTTTGGCACTTAGGGAATCTCAGTATGCTAATTTGGGGAACTCACGCCTGTTTATTTCTGCTGTGGTGACATGAAGAATAATGGTGTCATTCATTGTCTTTGCAGAGGCTAATTTTTGTGTAATTTTTGAGGTGCTTATTAGTCTCTGAAACTTAGTCTTATTCATTTCTTCAATCTGCCTGTCAACTCAACTATAGTTTCATGGTTGTAATGGGGTGGAGGAAGAGAGATGGGAATGGGGAAGGGCCACAACTCAATGCTAGACAATAAAGGTGTACCTTGGATCCGAACGCCTTGCGAGTCAAACATTTTCCTCCTGAATGCTGTAAACCTGGAAGTGAGTGTTTCAGTTTTCGAATGTTCTTTTGAACCCAAACTTCTGATGCAACTTCCCACCTTCCGATTGGGTGCAGGAGCTTCCTGCAACCAATCAGAAGCTGTGACTTGGATTCTGAAGTCAAATGGAGAGTGGAAGTCAAATGGAAGTCAAATGGAGTTCCGGAAGGGATTCTGTTTGACTTCTGACGTACAGCCCTTTTCAGATTTTCCCTTGATATTTCCTAGGACATGGGTTATATAATAAATGTGATGGAAAAGGGGAAAGCATGAAATGCTCTGTTGAACTTTGCTTCGTTTTCTGTGTTTCCTGCACAGACCAAACACCAAGAGCCACAGCGAGCCATGGCTGCCAAGGGGCCCTGTCCTTTATGGCTGTTCTTGGTTTTGCTCTCCTGGATGGTGCTGGGGACTGAAGCCGCCTGGGATTTCCAATCCTTTAAACACGAGCATGTCGATTACCCGAGGACTGAAGTCAAAGATTACTGCGACTATATAATTGAGAAAAGAGTCCTGGTTCATCACGCCGTACGCAATTTCATTCATCTCTCAGACCAAGATCTTAAAAAAATCTGCATTTTTTATGGCCACCCATTCACTGGTCCCAGGTCGAGCTCATCTCAAGTTCCAGTCACCACATGTATAAAAGATAAATTCAGCTACATCACTTGGAGAACAACTAAGCAAATTTCCCTTACATGTGACAACGGATACCCAGTGCGATTAAGATAACGAATGCCAAGGTTGCACAAGCAGACTTCTGCTCAGGCAACAAACCTCCGCTACCATCCTCTCCGACACTGAGAAGCCCCCTACACTTTCCCCCTCCTGCACTGCATCCCTCTCAAGAAACCTCTCAAGGTAGTCCCCCAATCTTCCAGGGCAGGTCTGGGCTAAGGCAAGAGGATTGCAAGAAGGAGGAGTTGAGGGTCCTTTTACATAAGCAAATATCTGTTTTACTTGCTCACAGTCACCATTGGATTTCTACACAGGATTCCTTCCTTCTCGAGGGTGAAAAGGCCACTCTGATCATTTTGGGCCTCCACTTTGTCCCACTGCTCATCTCCTACCTCACTTTTCATAATATAAAAGTATGATCTCATTCCTTTTCTCATGATTCTTGCTGCTGTGGGATCAAGCAGTATTATTTGGTATCCTGGTTGCTTATTAAAACCGGCCTCTTTTCTCACTCTTCCACCTTGTGACTCAGATAAGCAGACATGGAATATATATTTCTTATATACAGCTTTGTTCTTTCCCCCTTTTTTCCCTCTGTATCACTCTATTTCTTTAATAACTGAAATTATTTCAATAAAATATGGAAACATTAAAAATCCATGAAACTGTCTGTGGCTTTCTGGTCCACTTCCATTTGTTTTTCTCACAGCACTACTAGTTCTGTTGCTTTTCTCACTCACCAAATAATTTTCCAAATTTCCTTCGAAGTCACCCAGGAATTTTAGATTTCAAAGAATTGTAGTGGCTACCGGTTACTCGGGAAAAAATACTACCCAGATTTGAGCACCAGCAGAAGTATCAGGTCCTTCTGCTCCCTACTTGATGAAAGGTGTCTCCCTGGAAGACAAAACACTAACTTTTTAAAAGAAATGTCTGTTCAGATTTTGAAAGCTGTACTATGTGGATTATAGACATGGCCTTGTCTCTTGATGTTTTGACCCTGTGGTTCAGCTCCAAAGCCCAATGTGGATCTGTATGAACATTTCATCCCCATTAATGTAGGGAAATACACCTGACATCCTCTCTACCTTGCCCCAGACCTTTTCCCCTGGCGTCCCAATCCTACCATTAGGGACTATGCAAAGGTGTTTATATGTGTGTGTGTTTTGAAACACTCCTAGTAGGAAATGTCCAGGGCAACCCTGAGATGGGGAAGATGTCACAGGGATGCCACAAGACCAGCCAATGGAAATCTAGACTTTACTCCTGTGTGAACAAGCCTTACAAAACTACAGAAGGAAGGCAGGGATTGAGCCTAGTGTGGCTTCATTTGATGGGGCATTGGTGGCTATGCCCCATGCAAATGATGAATGAGGAGGATGTACCATCCAGTGTAAGCTGGAGATAATGGTGGGACATTCAAGTGGGGTTCAGAAGTATTCACAGCTAGCTTATCTGAATCACAAGAGATAGAGCAGGAAAACAGAAAGGTATTAATTCACAACTGGGAAACATGGCCGCTGCAAGATGGGCTTTTGCGGAAATGGCTTGTACCAGGGTGGACCTTGATGCCTGGTAACTCCCTTCCAGCCTGTGGCCAATGGGAAGAAGATGAGATATTGACCAGAAGGCAGCCTACCTGTTACCGGAATGCTTTCCCTATGCCAGAATCAACCTCTATAATGATTGGCATCTATAATGATTGGCAGACCATAACAACATTTGCTTTAACAGCATGTCGGCACAATCTATGAATGAAAATATTACTGGCTGCCAGCCCATAAACTTGGTTTTTCTGCGGTCTTACCTAAGTTCTACAAGTTGCCTCATTTTTAATTATGTATGGGCTGTAGCTAAATGAAAACATTAATTCTGAATTATGATTGCTGAATCATAAACGTAGAGAAGAAAACTTGATATAAGAACTGTAGTCTCCCCTACTCCCACACCATCTTTTGCACCAAATGAAGTGTTACCTCAAGTTCAAACCTCAATGACCTTGCAGCTGGTTCTGTTCCGCAGTTTGTAATCTCATCACTTCAAGCACATGCCTGTTCTTTAGTCCAAATTGAGCTCTAATTAACAGGAGAACGCCTGCTTCTTAATGGTGGCGTTGGAGGGGTTTTGGCAGTGCAAGTGCTTTTGCACAATCTGTGAATGAAAATATTGCTTGGTTTCCCCAGCAGAACACGAGGTTTTCTGCTGTCATACCTAAGTTCTACAAGTGGCCTTATTTTTAATTACCGGTAGTATGGGCTAAACAAAAGCATTAATTCTGAAATTAAAGCTGGGTAACCTCAGGACATTTTGGCATCCATGTGGATGTAGGCAAGATAAACGTTGGTGTCTGTTCAGGTCTTCAAGCTAGTTTCGTGAGTCATGTTGAGTGGTTCTTGGAATACCACTGGACAGGCAATTAGCTGCCAGTACAAAATGCAAATAAAGTGGTACCTCGGGTTAAGTACTTAATTTGTTTCAGAGGTCCGTTCTTAACCTGAAACTGTTCTTAACCTGAAGCACCACTTTAGCTAATGGGCCTCCTGCTGCCGCGCACCGCCGGAACATGATTTCTGTTCTCATCCTTAAGCTAAGTTCTTAACCTGAAGCACTATTTCTGGGTTAGCAGAGTCTGTAACCTGAAGCGTATGTAACCTGAAGCATATGTAACCCGAGGTATCACTGTAGATTCCCTTCAGGTAAATATGACTGCTGTTTTTTTATTGGTACACATCCATGTTTTGGAACTCAGTGCATTGATTGGTAAATCCAAGCAAGAGTATTTCCAGATATAGAAGGAGCCTTTTCCTAACATGGAATCCAGCTCTTTTGACTGCTGCACCCTGGGTTGACATGCGATTACATGATTTGCATCAAATAGTGTAATGAATTCAGGCAGGCAAGCAAACCCCGACAAGAGTTAATGAGTCTGGCAGTTATATGACATGTTTATTGACAATTAACATCCAGAGAGCAGCTCCGAGCCTGCCACTCTTAGCTATGAGCTGGTCACTTTGAGTCCCCGCCCCTTTCCAGCATAAGGGTGCCAAAGTCCAGTCCGTCCTCTCTTGTATTTCTGTTGCATTTTAACCCTTTCAGCTCTTTTGGTTTGGGAAGAAGGTGGGTGAACTCCCCCCCCCCGCTATCAAACGAAGAGCCCGCTAAATGCTGCCTCCCTCCTTGTTGCATAGCAACCCCCTCAGTGTCATCTATCTCCTCCTCTACTGCTGCCTTCAAGCTTTCAAAGTGTGCTGATATCTCAATCTGGGAACTCTTGATGAAGGGGTGCTGAACTAACCCACTCCTGCTCTGCCTGTGGCTGCAGTCCCTCATCTCCAGAGTCAGAGTCTTCTCGGGCATTCAGTTCAGACACATCCCTGACAACTAGGGAGAAGAAAGACCTGAGACTTCTGTAGGTGCTGAAATTTGGGGGTTTTAGTAGAGTAGCCGATACAAACAAACAAACCCAAAACAAACACACTAAAAATATGTTTGTGGGAGGGGAGGTTATAGGATTGTTGTTTTTATAATGTATTTCATAGTTTTCTTTTGTATTTTTGTTCATTGACCTGCCCTGAGGTCTTTGGATGAAGGGTGGTATATGAATTTAATGAATTAATCAACCAATTAATAATTGTTAATAAAAATAGCAATGCTGGCAAACAGAAAACTGATGGCTCATGGAAGTAAAGCTTACTCTCCCCAAAACATTTTAAAAGATGTGCTGGAGCTATTAGGACCCCCTTTCTCCCCCTTTTGATGGGACCAAGAAAAATGGACTTTTGCAGAAAAGAAATATATACTCCCACTCACGTTTGCCCCTCTCCAGTCTGTGAGACTTTGTATACTTAAGCCAGAGTTTCCTGAACAAACAAGAATAAAACACACTGTCCTGTTTATGCAGGGAAAATAGGTATTTTAGCAAAGTCAGAAAGGCCTGTAAACTCACACATTGAGGACAATAGGCCACAACATGCAAAAGCTAGGTAGAAACTAGTTAATATGAATGTTGCAAAAGGGATTTAAGGACTTGGCCAAGATGGTGGGCCCAGCTCAAGTGAAATCTTGATATTTCCCGGGGTGTCTGGACCCTGCCAGTTGCTGGGCCTAGATTATGAAAACAGCCTTTGCAGGAGCCATCCTGCGTCTTCTGTGGAATTCACCCTGCAATAAACTGTTGCATTGTGGAGTGCTCTCGTTTATTGATCTGGGCAATCAGTTGTTACATTCTCCTACTCCATTTTGCCCCCGTGCCAGTCTCAGGAACGTCTTGAATTTTTGCTTTTACATCTTAGGCTGTGGTTTTCCCCGCCTAAGATTTCTTTTTTGTACATCTGTACATGTTGGAGTTTCATAAGGGATTGAGAAGTGCCCCTCGTTTCCCAATGAAGTGGCTCTTTTTCTGAGTACAATCCTGTCAACATAAACTAATAAGTTTATTGCATTCAGCAATAAATCAGAGCAATGCCCATAATCAAAGGACAGTGGAAACTTGCTTTTCGACCGTTTCGGAAGTCAAATGTCAGCTTTGAATGCCGAAAACCCGAAGTAAATGCTTCTGTTTTCAAATGCATCTTGTAAATTCCATTTTGCGCCTTGATGTTTCAAATGTTTTGGAAGTCGAACGGTTTTTCCGGAATAGATTATGGTTGAAAACTGAGGTTCCACTGTATTCCATGTCTGCTTATCTGAGTCAAAAGGTGGAAGAGTTAGAAATGAGGCTGGATTTAATAAGCAACCAGGGACATACATTGTACTGGGTTCTAGTTAGGATAAAAGGGTCTTATTGGAGTGAAATATAACAAATAAACAAGACTTCTCAAATACAATATCAGTTGCTTCAGGCATCTCTTTAGAAAGTTATTCAATTAAAAGGCATCTGAAAGACTAGTCAGGCTTTTCTTTTAAAAATGTGTTCGAAAAACAGATTGAATAGTCAATCAAAAAATGGTGGCTTTTGGGAAAAAAATGGGTCTTCCTAAAGAAAGCTCAACAACTTGAGGGTGTCCTGCTGGTTTTTACTTTCTGAAATATGGCAATCCCATGTCAACCCAGAGTGCAGCAGTCAAAAGAGCTGAATTCCATGTTAGGAAAAGGCTAATTCTATATCTGGAACACTCACATGACTCACGAAACTAGCTTGAAGACCTGAACAGACGCCAACATTTATCTTGCTACATCCACAGTGGATGCCAAGATGTCTGAGGTTACAGGCTTTAATTTCCAGAATTAATGTATTTGTTTAGCTACAGCCCAGACTTAATTAAAAAAGGCCACTTGTAGAACCTCTGCCATTTGCCCAATCCCACCTGGGGAGGCGTTGCCAAGGTGATCAGCCAGGTAGGGGAGGGACCACCATGTCCTCACAATAGGGGGAGGAGCTTACCTGGGAACCGTCAGTTGGCTCCAGAGCTTCTCCCACCCTACCCACCCTCAGTTAAACCTTCTTTTCGGGTTAACCTTTTCTCCGCAGGTACTATGGGCGCTGCTTACATCAAGGTCGCTGGTTGAATGGCAAGAAAAGAATTTCCCTGCCTTGGCAGGTTTTGCCTTTCCCGTAGCAAAACATCACAACGCTGGCGGTTTCAGGCCTTGGAGGAATCCTTTAGTCTATCTTCCCTAGATAGGAGTGGGCACGTAGCAGTGGCCCACACTCCCTTCCTCTTGAGACGGTGGTCACACGGTTCCCCGTTAAAGGGGTTGTTTGAGGCGAGGCATTTGCCGTATGCCTACAGGTTCTCATTGCTCTCCCTGTGACGGCGGCGTAACCGGGGGGAGGGGGTGGGGTCTCTGCTTGAACATATGTTCTCTAGAGCCAGCCCATCCCCACACACTCTGGATAACCCTGATGTTCCTCAGATCCCCAGACTGGGAGGGATAACGGTCAATGCTAAGCCAAAGTCCTACCTTCATCTGAAACAGAATAAAGTTGTGGCCAAATTTAATCCCATAGCATGTTGTCTTGTAGTCGTTATTCCCCTCGGGGGCCACCTGTGGTTTGGGGGACTCTGCATGTCCACACAAAAAAACCCAGCAATATTTTCATTCATAGATTGTGCAAAACGCACCCTGCCTGCCAAAAAACCCTCCAACGCTGCCATTAAGAAAGCACATGTTCCCCTGTTAATTAGGGCTTAATTTTAAATAATGTACGGGGTGTGCTGGAAATGTTGAGATCACAAACGTCGGAAGAGAACCTGCTGCAAGGTCATTAAGGTTTGAGCTTGAGTTAACACTTCATTCGGTGCAAAAAGACGGTGTGGGCAGAGGGGATCCTACAGTTTTCTTAATATTAAGTTTTCTTCTCTATATTTAGGATTCAGCAATCCTCCTATGAATGCTAGTTCAAATCTTATTTATACAAGAGAGGAGGGAAGAAATTGGTTTCCCAATGAGGTTCAGGCTGAGTGGGGTATTTGAACCCTGGTCTCTCAGTGCTAGGCAGGGGGTCAGAATCATAGCAATGAGTCCCATCCTAAGATCTCACTTTGGGTTAATCAGAGAAAACTTGGGATGAGGAAAAGATCATGTCAGATTATTCCACCAACAAGAAACTTGATTGAATGATTGATTTAAATCTCTACCCTAGGGGGTTTGAACACGCAATTAGATTTCAGCTGTTTCATTGAAGGTTTCTGACACATGGCTTCTGTTTGCATTTACTGTGCTGTTTTTTGGATACTGTATCTTTAAATTGCCATTTGTGTCTCTGTGGGAGCCTGGAGGCCTGGAAATAAATATAATGGAGAATGTAAACTCCCTTCTTTGGGAGACAAATGTTCCCCTTGAAAGTGTGTGGGGATATTCAGAACCACGTGGGACTCACACTTCCAAGTCAGGTTGGAAACCAAGAGAGAGAGAAATCTTCAAATGGCATCAGTATAACATCAAACCCAAGGTCAGAGGTGTCTCTGTGGGAGATATTTCCCTGACTGGTTGGCAGGGAGGCACAGGGCAGCCAATCAGAGGCAATGCCTTGGTTTCCGAATGTTTTGGAAGTTGAACGGAGTTCCGGAACAGATTCCCTTTGACTTCTGATGTACCACTGTACTGAAGTAGATGGGCCAATGCCTGACTGCAGCCTCATAACTAAATAATGAGGGAATTAAGATTACAACTTGAGCAAGGCTGTCATAGCCCTTTTCAGATTTTCACTTGATATTTCCTGGGAAGTAGGTTATATAATAAATCTGATGGGAAAAAGGGAAAGCATGAAAATGCCCTGTTGAACTTTACACCATTTCCTGTTTTTTCTACACAGAACAACCACCAAGAGCCACAATGAGCCATGGCTGCCAAGGGGGCCCTGTCCTTTATGGCTGCTCTTGGTTTTGCTCTCCTGGATGGTGCTGGGGACTGAAGCCTCCCGGGATTTCCAGTCCTTCAAACACGAATATGTCGATTACCCGAGGACTAAAGTCAAAGATTACTGCAACTATTTAAGAAGCAAAAGAGGCCTGACATATGGAAAATCACACACTTTCATTCATGTCTCTGACCAAGATCTTAAAGAATCTGCACTGTTCATGGCTCACCCTTCACTGGTCTCATGCTGAGCTCATCTCCTGTTCCAATCACTGTGTGTTATAGAGCTAAGTTCAGGTACCACGCTTATAAACTTAATAGGATCATTGAACTTGAATGTAAGAATGGATACCCAATTGAATTAAGATTTTGAATGCCTTTGCTGCACAAGCAGACTTCTGTTGTTGTTTTTTTAAATAAATTTTTATTGGTTTTCCCAAACACAAAATAAACACAAACAATACACAATACACAAACATACAAACACATAAACATGTATAATTTCATAACCTTTTTTTCATACACCTTGCTTCCTGGACTTCCCCATACCTCCCCTTTTCTGCATCCTTGTTTTATATTTCTTCAGCAACTCCTCCAATAAGCAAATTATACAATTCATTTTCTCTTAGGTTCTTCTCTAACTTCTTGATTACAGCTGCAATTCTCTATTTCCCAATTCCTTGACATTTTAACACTCCTCAATTTTACAACAATTTTTTAAGATATGTTTTAAATTTCTTCCAGTCTTCTTCCACTGTCTCTTTCCCCTGGTCACGGATTCTGCCAGTCATCTCCGCCAGTCCCATATAGTCAATCACCTTCGTCTGCCATTCTTCCAGCGTGGGTAGTTCTTGTGTCTTCCAATACTTTGCTAAAAGAATCCTTGCTGCTGTGGTAGCATACATAAAAAACGTCCTATCCTTCCTTTACACCAATTGGCCAACCATGCCCAGGAGAAAAGCCTCAGGTTTCTTAGGAAAAGTCCTTTTAAGGACTTTTCTTAATTTCATTATAGATCATTTCCCAAAAGGCTTTAATCTTCGGGCAGGTCCACCAAAGGTGGTAAAAGGTACCTTCAGTCTCATTACATTTCCAGCATTTATTATTGGGCAAATGATAAATTTTTGCAAGCTTGACTAGGGTCATGTACCACCTGTAAATCATTTTCATAATATTTTCTCTTAAGGCATTACATGCCGTAAACTTAACACTGGTGGTCCATAACTGTTCCCAGTCAGCAAACATAATGTCATGACCGATGTCTTGTGCCCATTTAATCATAGCTGATTTCACCGTTTCATCCTGTGTATTCCATTTCAACAGCAGATTATACATTCTAGACAAGTTCTTAGTATTGGGTTCTAACAGTTCTGTTTCAAGTTTTGACCTCTCCGCCTGGAAGCCAATTTTCCTGTCCTGTTTAAACACCTCCAATATTTGATAGTAATGAAGCCAGTCTCGTACCTTAAACTTCAATTTTTCATAGCTCTGTAGTTTAATTTTTCCCTCATCTTGCTCTAAAATTTCCCAATATTTAGGCCATTTAGACTCCATATTAAGTTTTTTCACTTCCTTGGCTTCCATTGGTGATAACCACCTGGGAGTTTTGCTTTCCAGTAAGTCTTTATACCGCATCCAAATGTTATATAATGCTTTTCTAACAATATGGTTTTTAAAACCTTTATGAGTTTTTACCTTGTCATACCATATATATGCATGCCAACCAAATCTGTTGTCAAACCCTTCCAAATCCAAAATGTCCGTGTTCTCAAGAAGTAGCCAGTCTTTCAACCAGCAGAAAGCTGCCGATTTGTAATACAGTCTTAAGTCCGGCAGGGCAAACCCCCTCTATCTTTTGCGTCAGTTAGTATCTTAAATTTAATTCTGGGCTTTTTGCCCTGCCAGACAAATTTACAGCTACTATTTACTCAGGAAAAGAGGCCTGGGTTACCCAATAGAACACACTTTCGTTCATGTCTCTGACCAAGATCTTAAAGAAATCTGCACTTTTCTTGGCATACCAGAAACTGGTCCAATGCAGAGCTCGTCTCCTGTTCCAATCACCATGAGTTATAGGTATGATTTCATATACCACACTTATGAATTTACTAGGAAAATTGAACTTTCATGTAAGAATTGAATTAACATTTTGAATGTCATTGTTGCACAAGCAGACTTCTGCTCAGGCAACAAACCTCCGCTACCATCCTCTCCGACACTCAGCAGCCCCCTACACTTTCCCCCTCCTGCACTCCATCCCTCTCAAGAACCCTCTCAAGGTAGTCCCCCAATCTTCCAGGACAGGTCTGGGCAAAGGCAAGAGGATTGCAGGGAGGAGGAGTTGAAGAAGTCCTTTTACATAAGCAAATATCTGTTTTACCTGCTCACAAGTTACCATTGAATTGCCACCAGGATTCCTTCCTTCTTGAGGGTGAAAAGGCCACTCTGATCACTTTGGGCCTCCACTTTGTCCCACCGCTCATCTCCTACCTCGCTTTTCATCATATATAAGTATGATCTCATACCTTTTCTCATGATTTTTGCTGCTGTGGGATCAAGCAGTTATTTGTGGTATCTCTGGTTGCCTATTAAAACCCGGCCTCTTTTCTAACTCTTCCACCGTGTGACTCAGATAAGCAGACATGGAATATATATTTCTTATATACAGCTTTGTTCTTTCCCCCTTTTTTTCTCTGTATCACTCTGTTTCTTATAAAACTGAAATTATGTCAATAAAATATGAACATTAAAAATCCCTGAAACTGTCTGTGACTTTCTGGTCCACTTCCATTTGTCTTTCTCGCAGCACTGCCAGTTTTGTGCTTTTTTCACTCACCAAAATAATGTCAGGGATGTGGCTGGATAGAACACCTGGGAAGAGTCTGACTCTGGAGATGAAGGAATGCCAGTACAGGGGCAGCCAGAGTCTGACTCTGGAGAGGAGGGACTGCAGCCACAGACAGAGCAGGAGTGGGTTAGTTCATCCCCCCTTCATCAAGAGTTCCCAGACTCAGATAGAGCAGCAGACTCGGAAAGCTCGCAGGAGGAGGGGGGGAGGAGATGGATGACATTGAGGGGGTTGCTATGCAACCAGGAGGGAGGCAGCGTTTAGAGGGCTCTTCGTTTGAATACCGGGGGGGGGGGGTTACCCACCTTCTCGCCAAACCAGAAGAGCTGAGAGGGTTAAAATGCAATAGATATACAAGAGAGAAAGGACAGGTCTTTGGCACCCTTTGTGCTGCGAAAGGGGCAGGGAATCAGAGTGACCAACTCGTAGCTAAGAGTGACAGGCTCGGAGCCGCTCTCTGGATGTTAATTGTAAATAAACATGTCATAAAACTGCCAGAGACTTATTAATTCTTATTGGGGCTAGCTTGCTTGCCTGCCTGAGAGCATTTCACTACTTGATGAAAGGTGTGTGTGTGTGTGTGTGGATGTGTGTGTGTGTGTGTGTGTGTGTTTTGTTTACCTACAGCCCATACTTAAAAATAAGGCATTTTGTAAAACTTAGGCAAAACAGTTTGTGGAACTGGAGCCAAACACAGTAGAACCAACTAGTTTTGTCCCATTTCCTATGCACTGACTCCCCGCCCTGAATTCTACAAGGCCAACCCTGAATATGAGAAGGAAGTTGACAACCAGGGAAACCCCCTGGGCTGGCTGTTGCATAAGAAAGGAGGCAGGTGATGGCTGACTGGGGTCAGGATGCATTTGTTGGGGCAGTGATCCTTTGATCCTAAAGGACCAGCCTCCACTGGTTTCTCCTAGCACCGTCAGGGACTAATCTGATTGGTGTCCTGAGAATTCCATTTGGACCTTGGGGAAAAGTCAAATAGAATGGGGTCCTCCAAGCTGGCCGTGTGCCATAGGCCAGAAGGGGTGGCCCCCCTAGAATAAAAGGGCGGGCAAAGCATTGACAGGGTGTCATCTGGAGCTGCAGGCAGACAGAGAGGAGCAAGAGGGAAGACTGGAAGCTATATAAAGGAAACTGCAAGTTAATGGGTTTGATTGTCTTTGCACAAGAGCGTAACAGTTATTGAAAGTTGACAGCAACATGGATCTATTTCAGTTTATGGGAGGTGGGAGTAAAAATCTACACAGAATTAACACTGCAAACTTTAAGCACATTATACATAAATGAAGCGTGTGTAGGACTGCCATATCCAGAAACAAAAGTTTTTGGCATTTTTTACAAATTAAGTTTTTGAGCTGTTTTTAAGGAAATTCACCTAAATCAACATTTCTGACATGGGTTGTCATGTGTCCAGATTTTCCTGGACATTTCAGCAAATTCCACTCAGACACTGCCAAATCCCAGCTGTGTCCGGGAAATTCCAGACGTATGGCGACCCTAATCTTGGGTAAAGGAAAATGTGAGAGAACATTACATGCTTGTAGGGCTTTCGAGAACTCCCTGGAACTCAGTCCTAGCACCTCTCATGAGGGCACCATTGCCATTTAAAGAGAAGAAAAAGAAGAGGGGTTCATGATGCGTTCTGGCACCTCTTTTTCTAGAAAAATAGCCTTCATGCTTGGGAAACATAAGTAGAATGTAAAACATGTTGTTGCTTGCCAAGGCCCCCATTATTGTCCACCTAATGGCCAATAAACACATGGACATGAGTGTTTTGGTTTATGGGTTCCAATAGGCCACAACTTTCTTGGTTACAGATGTGAATGTGTTGGCTTAGGCATTGGGCGAAGCCAGGCTATATCTTGACTCCTGCCTGTCTTCTGGGAGTCCATCTAAGGGTAAACCACCATTAGGGGGCGCCCTATGACTTACATCAATTAGCAACACCCAGAGGGGTCCCCGTTGGGGTTGTGACATGGCCCTAGCCCACATCCCAGCTCTGAACAGAATTCACAACCCCGGATCCCTTTAACAGATACCCTTACTGAGGAGGGGCAGGCGGAGGCCACAACCTCCCCTCCATACAAACAAAGGCTAACCGCCACTCGAGCCCAAAGGGCTTCCCGCCAACACCCTCACACCTGCAACCAATCCCTGACGCACTCTGAAGTGTCATTCAACAGGGTATCACTCCCCACATCGGAAAGGTGTACCCCATTATTGCAAGACAAGACTTCCTTGTTGAAGGGGAAGGCAGGTGATTGCTTTCTTTCTGGCTCTATTAATGGCCAGAAAGGAAAGCTTAGACCAGGCCTCCCCAAACTTGGCCCTCCCTATGTTTAGGGACTACAATTCCCATCATCCCAGACCACTGGTCCTGTTAGCTAGGTATGATGGGAGTTGTAGTCCCAAAACATCTGGAGGGCCGAGTTTGGGGATGCCTGGCTTAGAACATGGTTTAAGCTTTGTTTAAGCTGCCAAGCGTGAAAGGTGAGCAGACTTGTTATAAGGGGAATATTTTTTTTAAGAGGGGTGAACATACAGCATTGAACCACTAGATGGGGGAGCTGCTGTGTGTCTGAATTGCAGCATGCAAATGTGACTCCAATTGAAGTCTCAGTAAATGCTACTAGGCAAGGGGGAATTAGTTAAACTGTATGTTTCAAAGTTCCGTTTATTGAAAAGGCTATGTGAAAAAATTGATGATTGCAGGCAAATTTAGTAAAAGTTTTCATGCCTACATGTTAGAGTGAATATGCCTCCCTTCCCCCACAATCACCAGCCCCCAAAGATTTAACTTCCATGGACACTGAGGTGGAAGCACCCAGTCCCGAATATGGCAACTTCAGAAAACACCCCCCAAAGGCATTATTTCACTTCCACAAAATCTCTAAATTCTAAAATGCAAATGAAATACGAAGCACAGGAATTTGCATATCATGAGGACTGTCCCTTGTAAATGTAGATAGATGTACATTTTCTCTGTCTCTGGCCAGAGGAGGATAGAACCAAGAGACCCTCTTTTTCATCACCCTACTTCAAATCTGCTATATCTGTATCCCCTCTCTATGGTTTTGGGTCAGAGGTGGAGCTCAGATTCATTTAGTCCTATCCTATCTCTTGGCCTCATCTCCCTGGCCCTCAACAAAGGTCTAAGCTTGTTGTCTTATGTAGAATAATGCCAGAGGCATGATGGGTAATTAATACAATAGCCAACATCTGTAAGTGGATGATGTTAATTATTTCACCGCCTGCACTTGAAATTTGTCCCGTTGTCAAAAACATAATAATAGCCAATATTCTACCCACTTGTGAAGGGTGTGCACAAATGTAGTGGTCATGCTCTATAAAATACATTGTGGGGATACTGTCCTCCGTAGACTGTTGTTGCACGACATTCACCACATTGTCGTTTATCAAGTACTGACTGGCAAGTGTCAATATTCACACGGATATGTGATCATGACTAGACAACATCCACCACCACATTTGCACATGAGAATTCGAAAGGATATACAGTGGTACCTCAGGTTAAGAACTTAATTCGTTCCAGAGGTCCGTTCTTAACCTGAAACTGTTCTTAACATGAGGGACCACTTTAGCTAATGGGGCTTTCTGCTGCCGCCACACCGCCACCACAAGATTTCTGTTCTCATCCTGAAGCAAAGTTCTTAACCCGAGGTACTATTTCTGGGTTAGTGGAGTCTGTAACCTGAAGCGTCTGTAACCCTAGGTACATTGCAACCTTATTTTTCTAATTCAATTATGTGAAGTTTTCAGGAAGGATAAAGCATTAGGAGAGATTTGTGAGGGTTCCAGTTCCATTTTGGCCCACAGAGTTGAAGATGAGTTAATCATGTCCGTCAACTGTTTTAATTGGAAAGCCTTGGAGTACGTCTTATGATTTGGGTGGTGGATACAGCTTTTATCTCTAGAAATAATATTTTAATGCAATAATAATGCTTAAGAATACAGTATAAAAAACACAAAACACATGCTGAAAATCAGAACCAAAAATAAATGAATAATCAATAATCCCCTATCCCCTGAGTTGGGCCTGGAAACGAGTGCAGTTGGGCTTGGTGTAATATGACCGAAGAATCTTGCCCTGGCCACCGAGGTCTGCACTAACTGAAGTTTCTGAATTGTCTTCAGAGCTCTGAGTAGAACACCTTACAGTAATCTAACCTAGAGGTTCACAGAGCATAGACAATACTAGTTAGGCTGTCTATGTCCAGATAGGCATAGAGCAAAGCATCCAGACGTACCCCTAAGTAGAAGATATCTGCCTCTTGGGTCTTCCAGTGAGTCTTTACTAACAAGGGGAAACATTCATGCTATAAGCACTGTATCCACTGTAGAGAATCAGGATTAGCCCTGATCAATATGGGTGGATGAACACTTTCCCATGCATTGCATGATGTAATATGCCTGTCTGGAGTGAGTCAAAATATTCATGTGAGAATATAGACATCAGCTGTACCATCAACTTGTTGGGTACAGAATGCGTCCTACCAGAACATTCAAGATCAATTAAATTAGACCTACATGTTTTTCTACTAATGATGCTTCATTTCCATCTCCTACTGGGGGAAAAATAGGCTTCCAGCCTTTGCCCCAGGACATCCAGTAACAATTTTCCACGTATCATCATCCACCATAGCTGAATTCTCTCTATATAAGGTGTCTCTTCCTGAAGGATGCTCAGAGGCGCATACGAGCGAAAGAAGATATTTCGATCCACTCTTTGGGGGACCAATTTCTATTACACTAGGTAAGAAAAAGGCCTTGACATGCAAGGCTTCACAGCTATGTTCATTGTTTTGTTCAGGAGTGGGAAAGGTGGCCTAGAAGGCCCACTGCAGGTGGGTTTTAAATCAGCCAGCTTTTGAATAGCTAAACTTTGTCTGTCATTTCTTTTCTTCCATGCTTGATTTCAGTTTTCCCCCCGTCTTTAATAGAATAAACCTTTTCCATGTTTAACAACACTTTTCTCCTTGTATCCCCCCCCCCGGAACTTTATTTCTGTATGCATATATTCATTTTTGTGAATAAATATTTAACCTTTGTGTGTCTCCTTCTCCTAAGTTCTAGTCATGGCAGCCATATTCTTTACCTGCATTTCACTGGCAGCCAATCATCTTTGAGCACAAGCTCTCTGACAATAGATGTGGTAGCTGAGCTGTGTATTGCCTGCATCAATTCAGAGTACAGAAGGCTGATGAGATGACTGTGTGTAACAGCCATGCTGAAATTTAGGTTACAATGCTTTCTCCGGAATTTAAATATTGCTATATGCAGAATTTCTTTATTTTTTAAGGAAGGCTAAGTCATGTAAGTACCATCACCCCTGTACAAGGAAGCCCAGTACCCTTATATACAAATGTACATTTTGAGAAGGTATGAACAGCAGAAAGTAGGAAGTAAAGCTCTACCTACAGGGAAATGAAGCTTCATTGGAAAAAGCTACTTTCCTAGATTTAGGATAATTTTACAGTCATGAAAGGTGCCCATTTCAAAGGTGTTTACATTTATCTAGAAATCTAGAAAGTAGATGCCAAGTCATCATTGGGATGTCTCAAAGAGAAAGCAGGGTCTGACTTGAATAAATGTTATGTATTTCTTAGTTTGTCTGTTTGACTTTAAGGACGGGCACAGAGGTCTGTCTTTTTCTTCTTCACTCATCCCTTTGTCCTTTTGTATTATTACAATCTTCAGCCTTCGAGTAGGGACTACCTTTTTTCAGTTGGTTGTACTTATGCTGCCCTGGGAGTCAAACACTGTTCCTTCTTTCTGGCAATGAAAATATATTGGCAATAAAATCAATAAATTGCTATTATTTCATGACAACCTGAATTAGCTGCCTGAGGAGGCCACCATACTCTGACTAATGTTAACAGTTTGGCACTTAGGGAATCTCAGTATGCTAATTTGGGGAACTCTCTCCTGTTTATTTCTGCTGTTGTGACATGAAGAATAATGGTGTCATTCATTGTCTTTGCAGAGGCTAATTTTTGTGTGATTTTTGAGGTGCTGATTAGTATCTGGAAATGAGCTTTATTTATTTATTCAATCTGCCTGTCAGCTAAACTATAGTTTCATAGTTGTAATGGGGTGGAGGATTCTAGATGGGAATGGGGAAGGGCCACAACTCAATGCTAGACAATAAAGGCGTAGCTTGGATCCGAACGCCTTGCGAGTCAAACACTTTGGCTCCTGAATGCTGTAAACCTGGAAGTGAGTGTTTCAGTTTTCAACCATTCTTTGGAACCCAAACATCTGACGCAACTTCCCACCTTCTGATTGGCTGCAGGAGCTGCCTGCAGCCAATTAGAAGCTGTGCCTTGGATTCTGAACATTTTGGAAGTCAAACAGAGTTCCGGAACAGATTCTGTTTGACTTCTGAGGTACCAGAGTACTGAGGTAGATGGGGCAGTGTCTGACGACAGTGTTAGGCAGCCTCATAACTACCTAATGAGGGAATTAGGATTATAATTTGAGCAAGGCTGTCATAGCCCTTTTCAGATTTTCCCTTGATATTTCCTAGGACATGGGTTATATACTAAATGTGATGGAAAAGGGGAAAGCATGAAATGCTCTGTTGAACTTTGCTTCGTTTCCTGTGTTTTCTGCACAGACCAAACACCAAGAGCCACAGTGAGCCATGGCTGCCAAGGGGCCCTGTCCTTTATGGCTGCTCTTGGTTTTGCTCTCCTGGATGGTGCTGGGGACTGAAGCCTCCAGGGATTTCCAATCCTTCAAACACAAGTATGTCGATTACCCGAAGACTGAAGTCGCACATTACTGCAACTATTTACTCTCGAAAAGAGGCCTGGGTACCCCCATATTTCACTTTTTCCTTCATGTCTCTGACCAAGATCTTAAAGACATCTGCACTGTTGCCGGCATACCAGAAACTGGTCCCTTTTCGAGCTCATCTCCTGTTCCAGTCACCATGTGTTATAAATATGATTACATCTACCACGATTATTACCTTATTAGGAAAATTTCCCTTAGATGTAAGAATGGATACCCAATTGAATTAAGATTTTGAATGCCATTGTTGCCCGAGCAGACTTCTGCTCAGGCAACAAACATCCGCTACCATCCTCTTCGACACTCAGCAGCTACCTACACTTTCCCCCTTCTGCACTCCATCCACCTCAAGAAACCTCTCAAGGTAGTCCCCCAATCTTCCAGGACAGGCCTGGTCAAAGGAAAGAGGATTGCAAGAAGGCAGAGTTGAAGAAGTCCTTTTACATAAGCAAAGATCTGTTTTACCTGCTCAGAAGTCACCACTGGATTGCCACCAGGATTCCTTCCTTCTTGAGGGTGAAAAGGCCACTCTGATCACTATGGACCGCCACTTTGTCCCACTGCTCATCTTCTAACTCGCTTTTCATCATATAAAAGTATGACTTTGCATGATATAAGTGTGATCTCATTCCTTTTCTCATGATTCTTACTGCTGTGGGATCAAGCAGTTATTTGTGGTATCCCTGGTTGCTTATTAAAACCCGGCCTCTTTTCTAACTCTTCCACCTTGTGACTCAGATAAGCAGACATGGAATATATATTTCTTATATACAGCTTTGTTCTTTCCCCCGATTTTCCTCTGTATCACTCTATTTCTTTATAACTGAAATTATGTCAATAAAATAAGAACACTGAAAATCCATGAAAATGTCTGTGGCTTTCTGGTCCACTTCCATTTGTCTTTCTCACAGCACTACCAGTTCTGTGCTTTTCTCACTCACCAAAATAATGTTTCCAAATTCCTTCCAAGTACCAGAATTTTAGATTTCAAGTTGTATTGGCCACCATTAATCAAAAAAATAACAACCCAGATTTGAGCACCAGCAGAAATATCAGGTCCTCCTGCTCCCTACTTGATGAAAGGTGTCTCCCTGGAAGTGAAAACACTAACTTTTAAAAGAGATGTCTCTCCAGATTTTGAAAGCTGTACTATGGGGATTATAGACATGGCCTCCTCTCTTGATGTTTTGACCCTGTGGTTCAGCTCCAGAGCCCAATGTGGATCTGTATGAACATTTCATCCCCACTAATGTAGGGAGGTACACCTGACATCCTCTCTACCTTGCCCCAGACCTTTTCCCCTGGGGTCCCAATCCTACCATTAGGGACTATGCAAAGGTGTTTGTGTGTGTGTGTTTTAAACACTCCTAGTAGGAAATGTCCAGGGCAACCCTGAGATAAGGAAGATGTCACAGGGATGCCACAAGACCAGCCAATGGAAATCTAGACTTTGCTCCTGTGTGAACAAGCCTTACAAAACTACAGAAGGAAGGCAGGGATTGAGCCTAGTGTGGCTTCATTTGATGGGTGTTGGTGGCTATGCCCCATGCAAATGATGAATGATGAGGATGTGCCATCCAGTGTAAGCTGGAGATAATGGTGGGACATTCAAGTGGGGTTCAGAAGTATTCACAGCTAGCTTATCTGAATCACAAGAGAGAGGGCAAGTAAAACAGAAAGGTATTAATTCACAACTGGGAAACATGGCCGTTGCAAGATGGGCTTTGCAGAAATGGCTTGTACCAGGGTGGACCTTGATGCCTGGTAACTCCCTTCCAGCCTGTGGCCAATGGGAA
This sequence comes from Podarcis muralis, assembly GCF_004329235.1. Taxonomy (NCBI): domain Eukaryota; kingdom Metazoa; phylum Chordata; class Lepidosauria; order Squamata; family Lacertidae; genus Podarcis; species Podarcis muralis. Next base: position 103,550 of record NW_021164350.1, on the reverse strand, counting down.
GAAGATGAGATATAGACCAGAAGGCAGCCTACCTGTTACTGGAATACTTTCCCTATGCCAGCATCAACCTCTATTATGATTGGCATCAATAAAAAATAAAATAAATGTGGCTATGTTTTACCCACTATGGGTCACACATAGTAAATACATTAATGTAGCAGACCATAACAACATTTGCTTTAATAGCATGTTGGCAACAATCTATGAATGAAAATATTACTGGCTGCCAGCCCATAAACTAGGTTTTTCTGCGGTCTTACCTAAGTTCTACAAGTTGCCTCATTTTTAATTATGTATGGGCTGTAGCTAAATGAAAACATTAATTCTGAATTATGATTGCTGAATCATAACTGTAGAGAAGAAAATTTTATATAAAGAAACTGTAGGCTCCCCTACTCCCACACTGTCTTTTGCACCGAATGAAGTGTTAACTCAAGTTCAAACCTTAATGACCTTGCAGCTGGTTCTGTTCCGCAGTTTGTAATCTCATCACTTCAAGCACATGCCTGTACTTTAGTCCAAATTAAGCTCTAATTAACAGGAGAACACCTGCTTCTTAATGGCGGCGTTGGAGGGTTTTTGGCAGGCAAAGTGCTTTTGCACAATATGTGAATGAAAATATTGCTTGGTTCCCCTGCAGAACACAAGGTTTTCTGCTGTCTTACCTAAGTTCTACAAGTGGCCTTATTTTTAATTAAGTATGGGCTAAACAAAAGCATTAATTCTGAAAATTAAAGCCTGTAACCTAAGACATTTTGGCATCCACTGTGGATGTAGCAAGATAAACGTTGGTGTCTGTTCAGGTCTTCCAGCTAGTCTCGTGAGTCATGTGACTGTTCAGGGAAACCACTGACAGGAATTTGCTCCCAATACGCGGGTGGTGCTGTGGGTAAAAACCTCAGTGCCTAGGACTTGCTGATCGTATGATCGGTGGTTCGAATCCCCACAGCGGGGTGAGCTCCTGTCGTTCGTACCCAGCTCCTGCCCACCTAGCAGTTCAAAAGCACCCCTAAGTGCAAGTAGATAAATAGGTACCGCTTTATAGCGGGAAGGTAATGGCGTTCCGTTTGCTGCGCTGGTGCTGGCTCGGCAGAGCAGCTTCGTCACGCTGGCCACGTGACCCGGAAGTGTCTCCGGACAGCGCTAGCTCCCGGCCTCTTAAGCGAGATGAGCACGCAACCCCAGAGTCAGTCACGACTGGCCCGTACGGGCAGGGGTACCTTTACCTTTACAAAATGCAAATAGATTTCCTTCAGGTAAATATGTGTGCTGTTTTTTTAGTGTTACATATCCATATTTTGGAACTCAGTACATTGATTGGTAAGTCGAAGCATAAGTATTTCCAGATGTAAAAGGAGCCTTTTCCTAACATGGAATCCAGCTCTTTTGACTGCTGCACCCTGGGTTGACATGCGATTGCATGATTTGCATCAAATAGTGTAATGATCTCAGGCAGGCAAGCAAACCCGATAAGAAATGATAGCAGCAAGAGACTTTTTCAGGTGGTTCGCAATCTATCGGAACCACCTGCACCACCTGGGCCTGGTAGGGACCCCAAGATCTCCTGTAATGCTTTTGCAATTTTTTTTGCAGATAAAGTCGCTCAGATTCAGAAGGAGGTAGACTCCACCGTGGGAGCAGGGCCAGGGCGGGAGAGTGCTAGAGTTCTGTCTAGTCCTGTTATATGGGATCAATTCCGATCTGTTACCTCCGAGGATGTGGACGGGCTGCTTGGACAAGTGAAACCGACCACCTGTCTCCTTGATCCTTGCCCATCCTGGCTGATAAAAGCGAGCCAGGAAGGGCTGGGCGATGGGCTCTGTGGGGTGGTGAATGCTTCCCTCTGGGACGGAGCCTTCCCAGACCCACTGAAAGAGGCAGTCATTAAACCGCTTCTTAAAAAAACATCTTTAGACCCAGCCAATTTGGCTAACTATCGCCCAGTCTCAAATTTACCATTCTTGGGCAAGGTGATTGAGCGGGTGGTTGCCGAACAACTCCAAGCACACCTGGAGGATGCGGACCATTTGGATCCCTTCCAATCGGGATTCAGGCCACACCATGGGACTGAAACTGCCTTGGTCGCGCTGGTTGATGATCTCCGGCGGGCTAGGGACAAAGGTGAGAGCTGTTTCCTAGTTCTGCTGGATCTCTCAGCGGCCTTTGACACCATCGACCATAACATCCTTCTGGACCGTCTTGAGAGGCTGGGAGCTAGGGGCACTGTTATACGGTGGTTCCGCTCCTTTCTCCTGGGCCGTGTCCAGAAAGTGGGGGGGGGATGAGTGTTCAGACCCCTGGGCTCTCACTTGTGGGGTGCCTCAGGGTTCCGTCCTCTCCCCCATGCTTTTTAATATCTATATGAAGCCGCTGGGAGAGATCATCAGGGGGTTTGGGCTCGGTGTTCATCAGTATGCAGATGACACCCAGCTCTACCTCTCCTTTAAATCAGAACCAGTGAAGGCGGTGAAGGTCCTGTGTGAGTGCCTGGAGGCGGTTGGAGGATGGATGGCGGCTAACAGATTGAGGTTGAATCCTGACAAGTCAGAAGTACTGTTTTTGGGGGACAGGGGGCAAGCGGGTGTGGGGGATTCCCTGGTCCTGAATGGGGTAACTGTGCCCCTGAAGGACCAGGTGCGCAGCCTGGGAGTCATTTTGGACTCACAGTTGTCCATGGAGGCACAGGTTAATTCTGTGTCCAGGGCAGCTGTCTACCAGCTCCACCTAGTACGCAGGCTAAGACCCTACCTGCCCACGGACTGTCTCACCAGAGTGGTGCATGCTCTGGTTATCTCCCGCTTGGACTACTGCAATGCGCTCTACGTGGGGCTACCTTTGAATGTGACCCGGAAACTGCAATTAATCCAGAATGCGGCAGCTAGACTGGTGACTGGGAGTGGCCACCGGGACCACATAACACCGGTTCTGAGAGATCTGCATTGGCTCCCAGTACGTTTCCAAGCATAATTCAAAGTGTTGGTGCTGACCTTTAAAGCCCTAAATGGCCTCAGTCCTGTATACCTGAAGGAGCGTCTCCACCCCCATCCTTCAGCACTGAGATCTAGCGCCGAGGGCCTTCTGGCGGTTCCCTCATTGCGAGAAGTAAGGTTACAGGGAACCAGGCAGAGGGCCTTCTCGGTAGTGGTGCCTGCCCTGTGGAACGCCCCCCCAGCAGATGTCAAGGCAATAAACAACTATTTTACTTTTAAAAGACAACTGAAGGCAGCCTTCTTTAGGGAAGTTTTTAATGTCTAATGCTGTATTGTTTTTAATATTCAGTTGGAAGCCGCCCAGAGTGGCTGGGGAAACCCAGCCAGATGGGCGGGGTATAAATAATAAATTATTATTATTATATAATATCCTGCTTCCACAATTTTTCCTATTGCACCATCTAGATATTATAGCTGATGTCCTGGGCCCACCTGATCATCCCCTCCTTTACTTCCTCATCCTTCAGTTCCCACTCTAACAATAATTTATAAGTTTTTGATAGTACTTTCTTTGTATTTTGTAATAATTCTATTTGTAGTTTAGATTCCTCTTTACCAAATCCATTTCTTATTCCAATTAAATATGTCATTTAATTGGTGGTATTGCAACCAGCCAGTACAGTGTTGTTTAATTTCCTCAAAGGTTTTCAATTTTAATTGACCATGAAGTTGCTGATATGTAGCCCAATTTTTCTCCATATATTTCTTCTTTACCGAAAATGCCTCCAAAGGTGATACCCACCACGGTATCTTGGGTTCCAATAAAACTTAATATTTTGTCCACGCTTTATACAATGAGTTCCTAATTATATGATTTAAAAACCCTTTGTGTACCTTAACTTTCTTACGATGGTACCTTGGTTTACGAACTTAATCTGTTCCGGAAGTCCGTTCTTAAACTGTGCTGGAGATTCCTCCCCCAGAACAGGAAATATTGCCCTTGTGCATTTTCAAGGTGAAATTTTCTATTTCATAGTTTAGTAACATTGATAACTGATTTTGTAATAATTTAATTTTTTGAGATGCCTTTTCATTCTTTGGGTCTAATTTGTTTCACTTTTCCTTCTCTGTTTCTTTTTTGTATATTATTTGCTGTATGTAATAACTTCTTATAAATGCCTTATTTGCATCCCATATTACGCTAATATCTGTTTCCTGAGCCATATTTATTTTGAAGAATTCTTTTAAGAGGTCTTCAGCTTTATTCGATATCTTTTCATTGTTTAGTATCTCTCATTTATTTTCCTGTTAATAGTTAATTCTAACATAATTGAGTTGTGATAGGATATTGATTTAGCTTGCATTTCTACTTTTTTAATTTTCAAAGTTAGATTATTTTAAATCCAAATCCTCTGAATTCTTCCTGCTGATTGCTTGGACTGAATAATACATATATTGTTTCTCACTCGGGTATTTATAGCTCCATGCATCTTTTAAGGTTAAAATCTCTGCCATCTGAAAAAATCATTGTGGGAGTCTCCCTTCTTTTGATTTTTCCCCTCTTTCTGTTCTGTGTAATTCTATTGAGGTGACACCATTATAATTCCCCATGTAAACCATTCTTTTAACCAACACAAACAGGCTGCCTCATAATACATTTGCAGGTCTGGCAGGGAATTGCCTCCTCTTTCTTTTATAGCGATCATAATTTTATGTTTAATTCTTGGTCCCGTCCCCCGTCCCCCCCGCCGCCAGCCTGAATTATTTAGAATTGGAATTTATTGGAGTGCATTTTAAGCACTCTAGATGGTATATTACAGCTCCATTCTTCTCTTTTGTTGCTATTTTGCTCTCAGAGTTGTGCTTAATTCTCTTTACCCACTTCCTGTCCCACCCACTTGGTGACACACTTGAGTGCCCCCCAAGGGGTTTCTTATTATCAAGCTGATGACTATTCACTATTTATTATTACTGTTTCCTTTCTTTAAAATTTTTGCACCCCTAAGAATTTGGCAACCAGGGAAACCAACCCTGTGGCCCTGCCCATGCTACACCACTGCTTACAGTGAAGGTATGGGATTTTGCAGATAACTAACTGGGAATGAGGACGCGGGTGGCGCTGTGGGTAAAAGCCTCAGCGCCTAGGGCTTGCCGATCGAAAGGTCGGCGGTTCGAATCCCCGCGGCGGGGTGCGCTCCCGTTGCTCGATCCCAGCGCCTGCCAACCTAGCAGTTCGAAAGCACCCCCAGGTGCAAGTAGATAAATAGGGACCGCTTACTGGTGGGAAGGTAAACGGCGTTTCCGTGTGCTGCGCTGGCTCGCCAGAGCAGTGATGTCACGCTGGCCACGTGACCCGGAAGTGTCTCCGGACAGCGCTGGCCCCTGGCCTCTTAAGTGAGATGGGCGCACAACCCCAGAGTCTGTCAAGACTGGCCCGTACGGGCAGGGGTACCTTTACCTTTACCTTTAACTGGGAATGAATGAATGAATGAATGGAGTAAGAGTTTGTTGGGGGTATGCCAGTGCTTGAAGTAATAAAAACCAAGGTATAGGTATCCGTGGGATTTTCCTGGGTTTGCTTTATTTATGGTGAGCCCCAGAGAGTCCCAATTCTGTGGGGAAGGTGGAATGTAGGTAAGTACACACAAAAAAAAAACCAAAACAAACACACTAAAAATATGTTTGTGGGAGGGGAGGTTATAGGCTTATTTTGTTGTTGTTGTTTTTATTATGTATTTCATACTTTTATTTTGTATTTTTATGCTGTGAGTGGTCTGAGATCTTTGGATGAAGGGTGGTATGTGAATTTAATGAATTAATGAATTCATAATGGTTATTAAAAATAGCAATGCTGGCAAAACAGAAAACTGATGACTCATGGACGTTAAGCTTACTCTCCCCAAAACATTTTAAAAGATGTGCTGGGAGCTATTAGGACCCCCTTTCTCCCCCTTTCAATGGGACAAAGGAAAATGGACTTTTGCAGAAAAGAAATAGGTACTCCCCCTCACGTTTGCCCCTCTCCAGTCTAAACAAAAAAAATTCCTTCCAGTAGCACCTTAAAGACCAACTAAGTTAGTTCTTGGTATGAGCTTTCGTGTGCATGCACACTTCTTCCTCTCCAGTCTGTGAGACTTTGTATACTTAAGCCAGAGTTTTCTGAACAAACAAGAGTAAAACAAACTGTCCTGTTTATGCAGGGAAAATGTTTATTTTAGCAAAGTCAGAAAGGCCTGTAAACTCACACATTGAGGAAAATAAGCCACAACATACAAAAACTATGTAAAAACTAGTTAACATGAATGTTGCAAAGGGGATTTAAGGACTTGGCCAAGAAGGACTTGGCCAGCTCAAGTGAAATCTTGATATTTCCCGGGGTTTCTGGACCCTGCCAGTTGCTGGTCCTAGATTACGAACACAGCCTTTGCTGGAGCCATCCTGTGTCTTCTGGAACTCATCCTGCAATAAACTGTTGAATTGTGGAGTGTTCTCGTTCATTGATCTAGGCAACCAGTTGTTACATTCTCCTACTCCATTTTGCCCCCGTGCCAGTCTGTGGGAACGTCTTGAATTTTGCTTTTACATCTTAGGCTGTGGTTTTCCCCGCCTAAGATTTCTTTTTGTACATCTGTACATGTTGGAGTTTCATAAAGGATGTTCAGAAGTGTCCCTTTTTTCCCAAGAAGTGGCTCCTTTTCTGAGTACAATCCTGTCAACATAAACCAAGTAAGTTCATTGCATGCAGCAATAAATCAGAGCAATGCCCATAATCAAAGGACAGTGGAAACTTGGTTTTCGACCGTCTCGGAAGTCAAATGTTTCGGCTTTTTAACGCCGAAAACCCAGAAGTAAATGCTTCTGTTTTCTGTTTGACTTTGGAAGTCAAAAGGCTTCCACTGAGTGTTTCTCAATTTTTCAATTAATTCTGCAGGCCGCCCTTTGCGCCTTGGATTTCAAATGTTTTGGAAGTCGACCGGTTGTCTGGAATGGATTACGGTCGAGAACTGAGGTTCCACTTTTATTCCATGTCTGCTTATCTGAGTCACAAGGTGGAAGAGTTAGAAATGAGGCTGGATTTTAATAAGCAACCAGGGACATACATTGTACTGGGTTCTAGTTAGGATAAAAGGGTCTTTTTGGAGTAAAATATAACAAAATAAACAAGACTTCTCAACTCTAATACCAGTTGCTTCAGGCATCTCTTTAGAAAGTCATTCAATTAAAAGGCATCTAAAAGACTAGTCAGGCTTTTCTTTTAAAAATGGGTTCGAAAGCAAATTGATAGTCAATCAAAAAATGGTGCTTTTGGAAAAAATGGGGTCTTCCTAAAGAAAGCTCAACAATTTGAGGGTGTCCTGCTGGTTTTTCCTTTCTGAAATATGGCAATCCCATGTCAACCCAGAGTGCAGCAGTGAAAGAGCTGAATTCCATGTTAGGAAAAGGCTCATTCTATATCTGGAACACTCACATGACTCACGAGACTAGCTTGAAGACCTGAACAGACACTTTTATTTATCTTTTAACATTTATCTTGCTACATCCATAGTGGATGCCAAGATGTCTGAGGTGACAGGCTTTAATTTCCAGAATTAATGTTTTTGTTTAGCTACAGCCCAGACTTAATTAAAAATAAGGCCACTTGTAGAACCTCTGCCAGTTGCCCAATCCCACCTGGGGAGGCTTTGCCAAGGTGATCAGGCCAGGTAGGGGGAGGGACCACCCTGTCCACACAATAGGGGGAGGAACTTACCTGGCAACCTTCAGCTCAAGCTTCTCCCACCCTACCCAACCTCAGTTATGCCTTCTTTTTCGGGTTAACCTTTCCTCCACAGGTACAGTGGTACCCCGCAAGACGAACGCATAAATTGTGAAAAACCACTTCGCCTCCCAAAAACCCTCCAACGCTGCCATTAAGAAGCACATGTTCTCCTGCAAATTAGAGCTTAATTTGAACTAAAGAACAGGTGTGTTCTGGAAATGTTGAGATCAAATACTGCAGAACAGAACCAGCTGCAAGGTCATTAAGGTTTGATCTTGAGGTAACACTTCATTTGGCCCAAAAAGACGGTCTGGGCAGAGGGGATCCTACAGTTTCTTCATTTAAAATTTTCTTCTCAACATTTAGGATTCAGCAATCCTCCTTTGAATGCTAGTTCAAATCTTATTTATACAAGAGAGGAGGGAAGAAATTGGGTTATATAATAAATCTGATGGAAAAAGGGAAAGCATGAAAATGCCCTGTTGAACTTTACACCATTTCCTGTTTTTTCTGCGCAGAACAACCCCCAAGAGCCACAGTGAGCCATGGCTGCCAAGGGGCCCTGTCCTTTATGGCTGCTCTTGGTTTTGCTCTCCTGGATGGTGCTGGGGACTGAAGCCGCCTGGGACTTCCAATCCTTCAAACACGAGTATGTCGATTACCCAAAGACTGAAGTCAAAGATTACTGCAACAATGTACTCAGGAAAAGAGGCTTGTATTACACAATGGCACACATTTTCGTTCATGTCTCTGACCAAGATCTAAAAAACAGCTGTACTTTATAGGGTGCTCCAGTAACTGAAAAAAATATATAATGTATAAAATATAAATTCAGCTACCACACTTTTCAGGCAACTAGGAAAATTTCCCATTCATGTGAGAACGAATACCCAATTGAATTTAGATATTGAATGCCATTGTTGCACAAGCAGACTGCTGCTCAGGCAAAAAATGTAAGCTTCCATCCTCTCTGATACTCAGCACCCCCCTACACTAACCCCATCCAGCACTCCATCCCTCTCAAGAAACCTCTCAAGGGGCAGGTCTGGGCAAAGGCAAGAGGATTGCAAGAAGGTGGAGTTGAAGAAGTCCTTTTACATAAGCAAATATCTGTTTTACCTGCTCACCGTCACCATTGGATTGCCACCAGGTTTTCTTCCTTCCTGAGGGTGAAAAGGCCACTCTGATCACTTTGGGCCTCCACTTTGTCCTACAGCTCATCTCCTACATCGCTTTTCATCATATAAAAGTATGATCTCATCCTTTTTCTCATGATTCTTGCTGCTGTGGGATCAAGCAAATGTGTGTTCGTCTTATGGAGCGAATGCAGGCTGTGCAGCTATCACAGAAGCCGGAACATCAAGAGGGATTGCTGCTTTCACTGCACAGTGATCCCTCTTGCTGTTCTGGCTTCTGCGATTCAGAATATATTTTTTTCTTGTTTTCCTTCTCCAAACACTAGGAGCTTCTTGTGGTCTGGTGCGTCTTATACAGCAAAAAATACGGTAAATGAATCATGGGTAGGACTGCCATATCCAGAAAGAAAAGTTTTTGGCATTTTTTACAAATTAAGTTTTTGAGCTGTTTTAAGGAAATTCACCTAAATCAACATTTCTGACATGGGTTGTTATGTGTCCAGATCTTCCTGGACATTTCAGCAAATTCCACTCAGACACCGGCCAAATCCCGGCTATGTCCAGGAAATTCCAGATTTATGGAGACCCTAATCTTGGGTAAAGGAAAATGTGAGAGAACATTACATGCTTGTAGGGCTTTTTTCAGCCCCATTATTGTCCACCTAATGGCCAATAAACACACGGACATGAGTGTTTTGGTTTATGGGTTCCAATAGGCCACAACTTTCTTGGTTACAGATGTGAATGTGTTGGCTTAGGCATTGGGCGAAGCCAGGCTATATCTTGACTCCTGCCTGTCTGCTGGGAGTCCATCTAAGGGTAAACCACCATTAGGGGGCGCCCTATGACTTACATCAATTAGCTACACCCAGAGGGGTCCCCGTTGGGGTTGTGACATGGCCCTAGCCCACATCCCAGGTCTGGACAGAATTCACAACCCCGGATCCCTTTAACAGGATACCCTTACTGAGGAGGGGCAGGCGGAGGCCACAGCCTCCCCTCCATACCAACAAAGGCTAACCGCCACTCGAGCCCAAAGGGCTTGCCGCCAACACCCTCACACCTGCAACCAATCCCTGACGCGCTCTGAAGTGTCATTCAACAGGGTATCATTGCCGACATCGGAAAAGTGTACCCCGTTATTGCAAGACAAGGCTTCCTTGTCAAAGGTGAAGGCAGGCAATTGCTTTCTTTCTGGCTCTATAAATGGCCAGAAAGGAAAGCTTAGACCAGGCCTCCCCAAACTTGGCCCTTCATATGTTTAGGGACTACAATTTCCATCATCCCAGACCACTGGTCCTGTTAGCTAGGGATGAAGGGAGTTGTAGTCCCAAAATGAGACTCCAATTTAGGTCTCATTAAATGCTACTAGGCAAGGGGAAATAAGTTAAACCGTATGTTTCAAAGTTCCGTTTATTGAAAAGGCTATGTGAAAAAATTGATGATTGCAGGCATTTTTGGTAAAAGTTTGCATGCCTACATGTTAGAGTGAATATGCCTCCCCCCCCCAATCACCAGCCCCCAAAGATTTAACTTCCATGGACACTGAGGTGGGAGCTGTCGGTTTGCATGCCCCCTCCACAGAGGCTGGCCCCTCTCACTGTCCTTGGAGCGTAACCTCCTCTGGCTGATATCCTGACAGAACAGGGAGATTTTGATAGGCGACATTTTCCCAAGCGTGGGTAAAATGCACACCCCCTCCTCCTGCTTCTTCCCTAGCAGGGAAAAGGAGACAGACAGAAACGTCTATTTACATTCTTTTATTTCTGTCTACAGCACTAGAGAAAAACTCGTCCTTTCAGTTCAGTTCTTCTAGCAAGTCTGACAAACTTCCTGAGCATGCGCACATGGAAGGTTTCAAATTACAATCTTCACAAAGACTTTTCCAGCCTGTGAACTTCCTGGGAAATTCTTCTTTCCCACAGATAGGCACATCATGTGATGTCAACAATCTGGCTGTTTGCAGCTGCGATGTTTCCATATGCTGACAGGACCACCCAGTCCGGAATATGGCAGCTTCAGAAAACAGCCCCCCCCCAAGCCATTATTTCACCCCCACAAAATCTCCAACACATACATTTTTTTTCTAAAATGAAAATGAAATACGAAGCACAGGAATTTGCATATCATGAGGACTGTCCCTTGTAAATGTAGATAGATGTACATTTTCTCTGTCTCTGGCCAGAGGAGGATAGAACCAAGAGACCCTCTTTTTCATCACCCTACTTCAAATCTGCTATATCTGTATCCCCTCTCTATGGTTTTGGGTCAGAGGTGGAGCTCAGATTCATTCAGTCCTATCCTATCTCTTGGCCTCATCTCCCTGGCCCTCAACAAAGGTCTAAGCTTGTTGTCTTATGTAGAATAATGCCAGAGGCATGATGGGTAATTAATACAATAGCCAACATCTGTAAGTGGATGATGTTAATTATTTCACCGCCTGCACTTGAAATTTGTCCCGTTGTCAAAAACATAATAATAGCCAATATTCTACCCACTTGTGAAGGGTGTGCACAAATGGAGTGGAGATACTCTATAAAATACATTGTGTGGATACTGTCCTCCGTAGACTGTTGTTGCACGACATTCACCACATTGTCATTTATCAAGTACTGACTGGCAAGTGTCAATATTCACATGGATATCCATGGGGAGAGAATGACTAGACACCATTCACCACATTTGCACATGAGAATTTGAAAGGATATACAGTGGTACCTCGGGTTAAGAACTTAATTTGTTCCAGAGGTCCGTTCATAACCTGAAACTGTTCTTAACCTGAGCTACCACTTTAGCTAATGGGACCTCCCACTGCCGCCACACCGCCACCACACGATTTCTATTCTCATCCTGAAGCAAAGTTCTTAAGCTGAGGTACTATTTCTGGGTTAGTGGAGTCTGTAACCTGAAGCGTCTGTAACCCGAGGTACATTGCAACCTTATTTTGCTAATTCAATTATGTGAAGTTTTCAGGAAGGATAAAGCATTAGGAGAGATTTGTGAGGGTTCCAGTTCCATTTTGGCCCACAGAGTTGAAGATGAGTTAATCATGTGCGTCAACTGTTTTAATTGGGAAGCCTTGGAGTACGTCTTATGATTTGGGTGGTGGATACAGCTTTTACCTCTAGAAATAATATTTTAATACAATAATAATGCATAAGAATACAGTATAAAAACACAAAACACATGCTGAAAATCAGAACCAAAAATAAATGAATAATCAATAATCCCCTATCCCCTGAGTTGGGCCTGGAAACGAGTGCAGTTGGGCTTGGTGTAATATGACCGAAGAATCTTGCCCTGGCCACCGAGGTCTGCACTAACTGAAGTTCCTCAATTGTCTTCAGAGCTCTGAGTAGAACACCTTACAGTAATCTAACCTAGAGGTTCCCAGAGCATAGACAATAGTAGTTAGGCTGTCTATGTCCAGATAGGCATAGAGCTAGGCCATCAGCTGAAGTCGATGGAAGGTACTCTGTGCCACTGATGCCACCTTAGCCTCAAGCGACAGCAAAGCATCCAGCCGTACCCCTAAGTAGAAGATATCTGCCTCTTGGGTCTTCCAGTGAGTCTTTAATAACAAGCGGGAACATTCATGCTATAAGCACTGTATCCACTGTAGAGAATCAGGATTAGCCCTGATCAATATGGGTGGGTGAACACTTTCCCATGCATTGCATGATGTAATATGCCTGTCTGGAGTGAGTAAAAATATTCACGTGAGAATATAGACATCAGGTGTACCATCAACCTGTTGAGTACAGAATGCGTCCTACCAGAACATTCAAGATCAATTAACTCAGACCTACATGTTTTTCTACTAATGATTCTGCATTTCCATCTCCTACTGGGGAAAAAATTGGCTCCCAGCCTTTGTCCCAGGACATCCAGTAACAATTTTCCACGTATCATCATCCACCATAGCTGAATTCTCTCTATATAAGGTGTCTCTTCCTGAAGGATGCTCAGAGGCGCATATGAGCGAAAGAAGATATTTCGATCCACTCTTTGGGGGAGCAATTTCTATTACACTAGGTAAGAAAAACAACTCGACATGCTCATCTACGAAGCTATGTTCATTATTTTGTTCAGGAGTGGGACAGGTGGCCCAGAATGCACACTGCAGGCGGGTTTTAAATCAGCCAGCTTTTTGAATAGCTAAACTTTGTCTGTCATTTCTTTTCTTCCATGCTTGATTTCAATTTCCCCCCGTCTTCGATAGAATAAACCTTTTCCATGTTTAACAAAACTTTTCTCCTTGTATCCCCCCCCCTGGAATTTTATTTCTCTATGCATATATTCATTTTTGTGAATAAATATTTAACCTCTGTGTGACTCCTTCTCCTAAGTATTAATCATGGCAGCCATATTCTTTACCTGCATTTCACTGGCAGCCAATCATCTTTGAGCACAAGCTCTCTGACAATAGATGTGGTGGCTGAGCTGTGGATTGGCTGCATCAATTCAGAGTACAGAAGGCTGATGAGATGACTGTTTGTAACAGCCATGCTGAAATTTAGGTTACAATGCTTTCTCCAGAATTTAAATATTGCTATGTGCAGGAATTGTTTAATTTTGGGAGAAAGATTAAGTCATGTAAGTACCACCACCCCTGTACAAGGAAGCCAGTATGCTCATATACTAATGTACATTTTGAGAAGTTATGAAGAGCAGAAATTAGGAAGTAAAGCTCTACATACAGGGAAATGAAGCTTCATTCCTAGATTTAGCATAATTTTACAGTCATGAAAGGTGCCCATTTCAAAGGGGTTTACATTTATCTAGAAAGTAGATGCCAAGTCATCATTGGGATGTCTCAAAGAGAAAGCAGGGTCTGACTTGAATAAATTTTATGAATTTCTTAGTTCGTCTGTTTGACTTTAAGGACTGGCACAGAAGTCTGTCTTTTTCTTCTTCACTCATCCCTTTGTCCTTTTGTATCATTACAATCTGCAGCCACGAGTAGGGACTACCTTTTTTTCAGTTGGTTATACTTATGCTGCCCTGGGAGTCAAACACTGTTCCTTCTTTCTGGCAATAAAAATACATTGTAAATAAAATCAATAAATTGCTATTATTTCATGACAACCTGAATTAGCTGCCTGAGGAGGCCACCACACTCTGACTAAGGTTAACAGTTTGGCACTTTTTGGGAATCTCAGTATGCTAATTTGGGGAACTCTCTCCTGTTTATTTCTGCTGTTGTGACATGAAGAATAATGGTGTCATTCATTGTCTCCGCAGAGGCTAATTTATGTGTGATTTTTTGAGGTGCTTATTAGTCTCTGAAACTTAGTTTTATTCATTTCTTCAATCTGCCTGTCAACTAAACCAGTGTTTCCCAACCTTTTTTGGGCAAAGGCACACTTGTTTCATGAAAAAAATCTCGAGGCACACCACCATTACAGCCCCGTGACGTCAGCGCGCAGCGTCACGCCGGGAGGGACGCACGAAAGTGTAAGTTTCAATTTTTTTCCCTCCCCCTTGCCTTCCTTCTGTGCCAACCGCCAAAAAGCCAAGAAAAAAGCCAAGACTTTAGGGCAGCAGGTCGACACGGAAGAAGCTCCTACCTAAGGACAGGTGCGACGGCCGTGTCCTCTTCTGCCACACTTGGCAGCCCTGCCTCACGGTCGTGACTCCCACCTGATTTCTCCCCGCAGGTCGAGCGGCACAGGCAGCCCAATGTGTCCAGCCCAGACACAAGCCCCGCTTCCCCACTCTAGATCCTGAATGCGACCAAGTGCTCTGGACTCCCGAGCAGGGTGGGAAAGAGGACTCGCATCTGGTAGCCTCCGGGCTCCTCGCCTGCTCGAGGGATGGCATTGCAGGCAAGCTGCCGGCCGTCGCCATCGCCGCCCCCTCATGCAAGTGGACCTGCCCGGAGTGGTGGGCCCGGGGGAGGCTCGCTCTCTGTGGGGATGTGGCCCACACGCGCGGCCCCGCTTCCTCCTGCCCAGGGCTGAGCTCCTTACCCGCGATCTCGGTCTCGCGCACGCGGATCCCACTTTTTCTGAAGCTCGCACCACTAGCCGGGGCTCTCACACCATGCCAGGGCGAGGCGGCGCGGCCCACTGACGTCATCGCGGCTCGCCGCCGCCCTCGACTTCCCTGTTCCCTCCCCTCCCTCGGGTCGCCGTGGTTACCGAGGACTGCAAGCTGCTCAGGCGAGCGTGGGGCATTAAGTGGGAGAAGGAAAATTAAAATTAAAACTCGCCTGAAGGCCGCCTCTCCGGATACAGTGGTGCCTCGCAAGACGAAATTAATTCGTTCCGCAAGTCTCTTCGTCTTGCGAGTTTTTCGTCTTGCGATGCACGGTTTCCCATAGGAATGCATTGAAAATCAATTAATGCGTTCCTAGGGAAACAGCCTTCAGACCAGGTCCGGGGACAGTCTGACCCCGACCTCTTCTGAAGGCTGGGGGGGGGACAAGGGCTTTTCTTCCCACCCCCAGCATTTTAAAAAACCCCAGGACAGCGGAGGACTTCTCTGCTGTCCGGGGCAATCTTAAAATGCTGGCAGGCGGCATTTTAAAATCGCCCGGGACAGCGGAGGACTTCTCCGCTGTCCGGGGCGATTTAAAAGCCCCTGGGAAGGCAGGCAGGGGGGACAAAGATTTTCGCCTCCCGCCCGCCTTCAGAAGAGGTCCTGGACCTCTTCTGAAGGTGGGCGGGGGCGAAAGTCTTTGCTCCCCCCTGCCTGCCTTCCCGGGAGAGCGGAGAAAGGCAGCGCGTTTCTCCGCTGTCCCGGATGGCTTTTGAAGGTCCTTGACCTCTTCTGAAGGCGGGCGGGGGCGAAAGCCTTTGCTCCCCCCTGCCTGCCTTCCCGGGAGAGCGGAGAAAGGCAGCGCGTTTCTCCGCTGTCCTGGACGGCTTTTGAAGGCAGGCTTTTGAAAGCCGTCCGGGACAGCGGAGAAACGCAGCGCGCCCTTGCCGCTGCCCCCCGACTTGGCTGGAAGGCTGGCAGGGGGAGAAGCCTGCTCCTCCCCATCGCCAGCCCCGCAAACTCGGGGGACAGCGGGAGAGGCGCAGCGCGCCCTTGCCGCTGCCCCCGACTTGGCTGGAAGGCTGGCGGGGGGAGAAGCCTGCTCCTCCCCATCGCCAGCCCCGCAAACTCGGGGGACAGCGGGAGAGGCGCAGCGCGCCCTTGCCGCTGCCCCCCGACTTGGCTGGAAGGCTGGCGGGGGGAGAAGCCTGCTCCTCCCCATCGCCAGCCCCGCAAACTCGGGGGACAGCGGGAGAGGCGCAGCGCGCCCTTGCCGCTGCCCCCCGACTTGGCTGGAAGGCTGGCGGGGGATGTAGCAGGAAACCCCCCACCCCAATCATTCTGTTTGCACAAACTTCACACACACTCACACAGTGGCGTAGCGTGGGGGGTGCCAGGGGTGCCGGCCGCATCGGGTGCAACATTTTTGGGGGCGCGTTTGGCCGGCCCCCCTCGAGGAAGCGGGAACCTCTCCAAGGCGCAGCGCGCCGTCGGTGGAGGAAAAGAGCCTTGCAGCAGCAGCAGCAAAGCCGGGAGGAGGAGGAGGTGGAGCGAGCCTGCTAATTGCTTGCTGGGAATTAAGCGGCTCAAAGGCAAAGGAAAAGAGGTGGAGCCGCTGGCCCGGCCGGGAGGAAGCTGGAGAGAGCAGCGCGCCAAGCGCACAAGACGCAAAGGGCCTGCCCACGTGCAGGCTGAGCTCCGTGTGGCGGGAGCGGAGGGAGGCGCTCGCTCTTTCCAAAGAAGGACCCGGCTACTGGATCAAGGCCACAAGGGCCCATGTAGAGTGAGTGGCCAAGCAGACGCGTCAATGAGAAGCACTCAAAGCAGGACCGGGGCACAAGAGCGCTCTCCCTTCCTGCTGTTTCCAGGGGGTGGAAGCGTCGCTGCCTCGAGGGCTTCCGAGATACCCTGGGGTGAAGTCCCGCTTCACCTTCTTGGGAGTCCCTCCAGTGGCGTAGCGTGGGGGGTGCAGGGGGGGCCGGGCGCAACATCTGGGGGTTAGGGTTAGGGGGCGCAAATCCACGGGTTAGGGGGCGCAAATTACTTGCCTTGCCCCGGGTGCTGACAACCCACGCTACGCCACTGCACTCACACTCACACACACTACATACGCCACATTTCTGTTATAAATTCATAGAAAATCAACCATACATCGGATTTGCACTGTTCCATTTTTTACTCCATGTGACAAGGACTATCAAAGGGGGGTGGCTTGGTTTCTGGTCAGCCATAATCCCTTCACCATCCCAGCACATCCACAGGAGCCCTGCCCAGTTGCTATGTCAGCCTTGATAATCCCAGACAGAAGACAATCAAAATGACAAAGAACTTGCATATGGTAGTGGATTCACCACAGACTGAAACAAAGGACAATGATCAGATCTTCCCTCTGGGGGCAGGAAACTGCAAACTCCCCTTTGTCACCTGGAAAGTACTCATGGGGAGGGGGAAAGGAGGAACCAGCCAGGTGACAGGACACTCAGGTTACCACCACAACTCCTCCCTCAACCCCTCCTTTCTGTAATGTATGCATGATGTTTCTGGGGGTGGGCTTGACCTGGAGGAGGGGAATTTCAAAAGTTTTTATAAGGTCTTGCAGGCCATTGTTCTGGGTCTTTCCTCTCTCCTGCGAGTGAGGGGAATACCCTGTTGCAACAGTTCAATAAAGGCCAAGCCTACAGGCTGCTGTTTTGCTCCAAGTTATCCTGGTTGGTGTCTTTGTTTTTGTCCAAGAGAGCCCTCGGATTTTTCCGGTAACAGTTGGTGACCATTCTCAGGGACACTTGGTTCTCCTGCAAAGGTGAGAGGGGAGATAGAGGGGATCAGGCGCCACTGGGCAACCTTAGCCCAGGGATCCTTCTTCCTCTCCCTGCCTCCTCTTTGCGGGCGGTAATCAATCGTCACCAAAAGCTCAACCAGGGGAGCAAAGGCGAGGTCAAGCCGGCTAAAAGAAAAGGATCCCGGGATCCGCGGGGGACATCTTCGAACGTGAGTATGGTTTGAAGTAAAACACATTGGGAGGGGGGTTGGAGAAGCAGTGTCCCCACGACAGCCAGACTTTCCTTCTTTCATTTCTGGCGTAGCCCCTCGGAGTCGGCCGGGTACGTTTAAATTCTATTCTTTTCTCCCCCGACGCTCCCCTTTCGGAAAGTGGCCAGGGAGGTCGGGAACTTTACTGTCTGACGTTATCTCTCGGAGTCGTCTAGGTACGTCAAAACCTTTCTCTGTCTCTCCCCTCAATTTCTTACGCGGAACGTGTCCGGGGAAATTGTGGTACTTTTACTGTTTTCCGGCATGACCTCTCGGAGTCGTCCGGGTATGTCTTAATCTCTCTATCCCTTTTCTCCCCCGTTTTCCGTCTTGGAATTGAGTCCGGGAAAGCGTGACTCTTTTACTGTTTCTCTGATGTCTTCCCTCGGAGTCGTCCGGTGGCATCTTTTCAAAAGTATTTCAACGCAAGGTCATTTGCTTCCTTTCAAACCTTGGTTGTTTTCTGGGACCCCGATCTGGCACTGCTTTGCGCAGGCGTTCAGTAGGGGACTCCAAACTTAGTCTCAAAGGCTAGGCAGGAGGCTGTCGTGGGTGGGAGAGGGGGAAATAGGTTTAGTCTTGTAAACAGCGCTGAGGTAAAGGAATTCCGGGCAGAGGGACCCGTGGTTTTGAGTTTGCGGGCAGAGGGACCCGTGGTTTGTTTCAGGTTCAGGTTTGAGATTTCCAGAAATTAATTTGTGGTTTATAGATAAGTAGGAATTGTGTTAGTCAAGGGTACTTTGAGTACTGAAAGGATCTTTTATCTGTCCCCCCTTTCTTTCCCATTGTCCCTCCTCCCTTGTGTGTGTGTTTCCACTCTTTCTGTCTTTAGTGTACTTCGTTAATGGGGGAAAAAAAAGCCCAATAATAACATATGAGAGAATGGGAGCTCACTAAAACACCCTAGCTGGACTCCTCCTGGCAACAAAGCTTCCATGAAGCCTTTTTGCCCCAGAGAGGATTCTAATATGCCCCTCCAGCTTGTCATATCCAATTGGAAAAAAATAAATAAAGGGGCAAAATGGTCTTTCAAGTACAAAGTATGAGACCGTTGTAACTTTTAGTGGGTGGCTTAGGCTCACCACCTGGAACCCAGGGCACAGCAGCCACCTCAGGGATCCTTCAACAAAATCAGGGTGTGAACCCATAGGGAGAGCTGAAAACATCAAATTTGTGTTGTTAAACTATAACCAAAAGCTAGAACATAAAACCGAAAACTTAATGGTGCTCAGAAGGCAGTAGATATAATAACAGCCCAGCCTGAGAGCCCACGCATTAGAAATCTTAGTTATTAAAATAATAATAATAAATGAATAAGAGATGTACTCAAGGATTTAGAAATATTTCAAGGGTTTGTATTTACATTGGCCTCTGCATCCGCAGACTGTTCTTAAATGCACATAGTTTTAAATTGCAAGCTTGCTTCAAAAATTTTAAATCTAAGAAATCCATGTTGGGCCTTATCAATCTTAAGACAAAATCAGAATGAAGTGTGTAAATGTTTGTTATTTGAGAGAGGCTCAAAAGAGTCTTTCTCCTTGTATGTACTTCATTAAGTATATGCCTATGAAAGTATGGTGTTTTTTCTAAGAAAATTGTTATTAAATGTAGAGGCTTCCATGGCCAGCAAAATTCTATGAGTCCAGTCCAGATATCAGTCTCTATAAGACTTCCTGGACTCTTTTCTTAGAAAATGCCCCCCCCTTGTTTCATTCTGTCTCTTTCAGGGTTTTTCCCCTTTTCTTCTCCTTCTTACTTCTGTGCCAAGTAAATTTACTCCAGAGTAAGCTTCCTTCAAAGGAAAGGGGGGGCATAGATGAGGCTTACTATTCCCCTGCAAGTTCAGGAAAAATTGTTCACTTTTGTATTCCTTTTAAATCAAATCTATGGCTGTTTTAATTATTTGTGAGTGGTTATATCAGTTGAATTAACTTTGCTTTATAAGAGATCCTCTCCCTATCTTAGGGAAAATGTTCACTTCAATCTTCCTTTAAAGATAATTTCTCTAAGAACTTGCATTCTTTAGTCTAAGGAAGCAAACTCACTCACACTATCTCAAGATCTGCAAAAAGGGTTCTGTGTAAAGTTGGGTACTTTTATTTTCCTCTTCCTTAGTACATGATAGGAGCATAGATGTTTCCTTTCCCAGTTGTAAATCTGTACTTAAATGTGTATGTCTCTTTGATAGTACAAATCCTGCTGTGAAATCTTGCTGTGAACTCTATATTTTGGAGGGTTGGACTAGATGACCCCACGGTCTCTTTCAACTCTCCCAATTTGTGGCTGTGTGGAAGGAACATGTGTCTGCAAGCATTGGAGGGTAATTCCTAAATTCTGGTGTGCTGATGGAGTTGAAATTCAGCCTAGCTTTGCTCTTTAGTTTTAAAAGGTGAGAGGTGAAGCTGTGATGTTTTGAAGCACAACTGGTAATATCAAGCATTTGAGTGATTACAGTATTTATCATTTTGTCTACAAAAATCAAACTTAAAAGTCTATTCAAAGTTTAAGCACATAAAAATTCATATAGTCAAGTAGAATGAGCCTTAACCATCCATCCTGTAAATAAAGGACAGAAAAATTTGTCTGCAAGTGGTGAGGCTGAATGACTGAGAATATTAAAATAATAATAATAATAATAATAATAATAATAATAATAATAATAAATCCTATGAATTCTGACTCTCTGGCCATTTCCCCCATATATAAGGGCGTGGCATTGTTCCGCGAATAGCCAGAGGGATATTAGCCCTTTCCTGTACATAAAGGAAGCAGTCCTTTGCTTGGGCTGCAATTGCTAGCTTTGGTGAATACTTGAATTGCTCAGTTTCTCCTTTTTGTTTTAAAATCTAACCCTATTTTTAAAATCTACTCCTTACCCTTCCCTTCCCTTATTCAAATTCTAATTTAGCCAAAAGATGCAACATTTCCAATAGTATAAAAGGTTTGCTGAGACATGAACTCTGCACATACACAGAGGCTAGATCAGTCAAAAAAAAAAAAGGAGAGAAAGAGAGAGAGGAAAGGGGGGAACTGTAGGGTGGAGAGAGGAGGTTTTGAGAGCTTGCCTGCAGGGAGAAACTTATCCAAATTTCCTTATGAAAAAAACTTAGAACCATTGAGGGAAATCACCCTTAATGTGTCTTTGCTCCAGGGGCTACGTAAGACAAAAGGGTTAAAAAAACTAGCCCATCAAAAGTCAAGAGCTTTCCAGGTTCCAAATCTTAACATGCCAAATTCTTTTCACAGGTAAATATCAAAGCATTCCCCCCTCAATGGGATTTAAATCACAGACTTTGTTTGTGTGCATTTTAGGAACAGCATTTCCTGTCAGGCTTCTCACATGAAATAATTTTCCCTTTTAACAGGATATGTGAACCCCGATAACAAAGTGTTTGTCCCTTTTTTCCCCTCCCACAGCAACTTTCTTTCTGTTCTGCGAAACAAGTCTGAATCCCTCCTATATTAGTGACTTCCATCTCTTTGTGGCTTTGACACTTAAGTTACAAATAATCTGTTTTCATTTATTTAATCCGTTTTTCCATGATGTCTATGAAGTTAATCAAAGCACAACCAAACATTGTTTGTGAAATGGTACTTGTTTACCTTTGCCTGAGCATCTCTTATTAATTCTGTCATTTTGGCTAGTTCAAGGTACTTGCATAATTTTAAATTGTTGCCTGAGCATTTCTTATTAATTCTGTCATTTTGGCTAGTTCAAGGTACTTGCACAATTTTAAATTGCCATTCATTTTTCTTGGTATTAAGTCATTTCCCAGTATTTTGCTATTAACATTCTAGCCGATGTTGTCACATCAAGAAACACTCTTTTATTTTCATTGTTACTTCAGATTTCTTAAAATTGTGTGTCTTAGCATTTATTTATTTTCGTTCCTCATAAGTCATTGTGTGTGTGTGTTTCATTATTATTTTAACCTTGTATCTTTTTTCAGTTCTCTTTCTCTCCAAAGTGAAGGAAAGCAAACGAACTTAGCAGATAATAACAGTAATTATATGGAAATGTGATAATAATATTAAAATGAGTAAAATGCTTAACATGCTAAGATTTTATTATTTGCAGCTGATAACTCAAGGAGATTTTCTTGGGGAGGGGGCTTTTGCCCCTTCTTTTCCTAACTCTTGTCTTTTAAGTCTCCAAAACCCTGCCCCTTACAGGATATCACTTCTACAGATGTGTTACTACAGACCTATGATGAAAAAGCCACCGGCTGCAGCAGCAACAGACACCAAAGTTTCAAAGTGCCCACAGCTATCTCTTTCAAAGGATATAGACTGACGGGGGAGTGGGGCTGACAAAGGGGGGTGGAGTTGAATTGCAAGGACATTTTCTCATTTTTGAACCTTAAAGACTGCGCTCCAGGATTGAGAAGATCACAATTATCTCAAGATATGCAACTGATATTTAATTAGTTTGTTTTGTATTATGTGTTATTACGTAGGAATGTTGAAATGTGTCTGACAGTGTGTTATTTCCACAAAGGAGGGGGGGGCTATTTGTGTGTGTAATTGTTTTTATGTTTAACGTCTTATTCCTTACACCCCAGTGGAAGATTCTCATACATTTTATGCGTTCTAAAAGGGGGGGGCTATTTTGGGGGCTATTTTTCTGTATAATTGTTTTTATGTTTAATGTCTTATTCCTTACAACCCAGTGGAGGATTCTCATACATTTTATGCCTTTTACGAGACCAGGCTATTATGTAGTCCAATGTTTAGAATTAGATAAATTTATAACCATATTTCGTTGTTCCACCTGGCGCTATGCCAACTTTCCCTACCCATTTAAAAAAAAAAAATGTACTAAAACTCGCTTTACCAAGGAGAAGCTTCTAAGATACATGAAGGTGGATATGCTTTGGTTTAGCAGGAATGATCCCTTATAGAGTTAAATTGACTTATTTGGACAAATGCCCTCTAAGAATGGTTTTGTTTTAACAGATTGGTTTGAGGACTTGAGAACCATGGGGCAAGATAAATTCAAATTGGACTCAGTTTGAATTGGGCAAGTGTATCCAGGCTGCAATTAGCTTTTTGGTCCTTTAAGTGCAAGTGAGCAGCTTCCCATGACCACAGCCTATAATAAAATCCCATAGCTAAAGGCCAAGGCGAAGACCTCTCCCTCACGAGATGTCCAAACCTGTGCCAGCTATGGTGAATGCTAGGCAACATGGTTAAATGAAAGCCCTGAGGGGATTCAACAGACAGGATGTGTTGCTGTAGCACTATGCCGGTGTGAGACCACAGAAGAGCTAGCTTGACACCTGAGAACACAAAAATGGCGGGGGGAAGCAAACTGCACTTTTCAGTCATTAGTGGACCTTCCTGCCTAAATGTAAAGCATAGATCACTATTGAGAAAAGATTTCTTCCAAGGTGCTAGAATACCACAAGTAACTGAGCAACAAAATATTAATTTTACATGATATCCTATGTCTAACTATGTGCACTGTTACACCATTATATTTCTATGCAAAATCCTTAAGAAGCATGACATCCAAGTCCCTTTCACGTTCACATGGACACACAAATCTGGGACGGAGAATACCAGGTTATTATTTGACTTCCGGTCGGCGCCAGCGCTAATGGCGGTCCTTTTTCCGAGCTCCGGAGAAGGACTGCCCTGCGAGTTCGGGTCTGTCCCGCTACGGCAAGCGGGGGACCCCTAAAATCACAGGCGCGGAAGCCTGTGAACGAGGAGATTCGGTGGGCACCAAAAGCGCCCCCCCTTTACCGCAGAAAGAGCCTTTTTAAAGGCTCTGGAATGACATCGGGGAGCGCGGTGCTGAGAATCGCTACCCAGCCCGCAGGGTGAAGCCGCGTCGCTATTAGTGGAGAGCGCCGATTCCTTCCTGTAAATTACGGACAGAAAAAACCTGTGAGTAAAACGGAACTTCTATTTGGAACTAAAATTTGGAGATTTGGTTGAAAGCGGGGAGGTCAAAATCAAGGAAGTCTGCCTCCCCCCGACTGCATGAAAGTGAAAGCAACGGAACTGTAAAGCTGCATCCGTTAAAGACTTTGCTTGTATTTAATCAAACCTGACATTTGGACTTTAGATCTCCCCTCTAGCTAGCAGGGCAGAGGGGAGGCAAGAGAGACTTTGGCAACTGCATAATTTATTTAAAAGAAAAATCCTCTGCTGCCTCAGCTGGTTAAGAGCATGAAACGGTCTGCCTTTTAGGGAATAGGACACTGAACTGACTTTCCCTGTGAAAGTTACACTGTGATACAAAGTTTCTGCATTGCCTGGATACAGTACATCAGAGTAAGCTGAGACAGTATCTATTGGGAAATTGTGGCAATTTGCAGCTACAAGCCTCCAGCTATATTTGCTTTATTTTTTCTCTTTCTCCCTTTCCTACGTACTTGGATATTCTCTTTGCCTTTGTATTTGGACATTTTATATTTGGCCATTTTGATTTGCTCCCCTAGAGGGTAAGGTAAAGGTTGGCACTGCCTAAGACAGTGGAATTTTCCAGTGGTGAACAGCTCCCGTGGGAAACGACCTTGACATGAGTGGCTCACAAGAAGAGATAGTCACAAGAGCCAAGACCAAACAACAACAACAGCACCAGCTGCAGCAACAACAACAACCAAAGAAAAGAGGCTCAATCACAGGTGTAACTGCCGGACTTGCAGGAACAACAGGACAAGAAAAAGTGACAGCTGTCTCTATGGAAGCCGTGACAGAAGCCCTGCTTAAGGTAAATCAATCCTTGGAGTCTCTGACAAAACAGACTTCAGAAAATACACAAAAATTAACAGAAATATCAGCAAGACTAGACCAGAATACAGAATCTATAAACAAACTGGTTGAGGAAAATTCTACTACACGTAAAATTGCTGAAGAAGCGAGAGCTATCGCTGGAGAGACACAGGAGAATTTAGAACCGATTGTCAAGAAGGTCCATGAGCCACGACCGC
>NW_021164350.1:0-78747 GCF_004329235.1 Podarcis muralis | reverse complement strand
TGGCAGTTGTCACCCAAAACATATGGATAACACTAGGTTGGGGAAGCCTGATCTAAGATACAGTGGTACCTCAGGTTACATACGCTTCAGGTTACAGACTCCACTAACCCAGAAATAGTGCTTCAGGTTAAGAACTTTGCTTCAGGATGAGAACAGAAATCGTGCTTCGGCGGCGCGGCAGCAGCAGGAGGCCCCATTAGCTAAAGTGGTGCTTCAGGTTAAGAACAGTTTCAGGTTAAGAACGGACCTCCGGAACGAATTAAGTACTTAACCTGAGGTACCATGTATATTGCACCAAACTCAGGGCTAATAATTGTTTTTTTCTCCTGCAAAATAAAAATGTCATTATTCCTGAAAAACAGATTAAAGAGCACAGTGATCTGTGCAGAACTGCAAGTCTTAAAAACCTAGCTTTGGAAAATCCTCAGAAAAGAGATGCCCTGTTAGACTTGCCACTGGAATTGGGGGGGGGGGGTTCAGGGTGAATTTGAATATCCTGCTGAGATTCTGCCACTTCCAAACATGCATCTTAGGATGCTCAAAGAATAGCAGCACAAAACTGAATGTGTTAACATTCCATTAGGCAGACAGATTTTCCACACTTCTCAGGACAGGGAAAGTAAATCTGAAAATAGAATTCTGCCTGCAGACTACAATGTAATATTTGCACTGATGGTGCAATCCTATATTCAGAAATGTGCGCATTATTAAAAATTGGATTTATACCACACCATTCCTCCAAGGAGCTCAGAGTGGGGCACATGCTTTTCCCCCTTCTCCATTTTGTCCTCACTGCAAACCTGTAAGGCTGAGAGACAGTGACTGAGCCAAGGTCACCCAGTGAGCTTAATGACTGAGTGGGGACTAGAACCCTTGTCTCGCAGGTCTTAAGGCTTACCCAGACTTGCCCCACCACTTTCCCCCGGGGAAAACCCCAATTCTACCTCTGAATCAGAGAGAACGTCAATCGAGTTTTCTCCGGATTGACGTCTGCTCCAATTTATCGCTAAAGTGTGGGATTTTTGGTGGAGATCAGTGGGACAAGGGCAAAACGGCACAGATCTGTTCCTAGAAAGCATAGGGCATGCAGAAAACCACTGAAATCCATGCTTTCCAGGAACAGGATAAGTCTGGGTGAGCCCTTAGTATGACACTCTAACCAACACAACACACTGGTTCCATTGTTTTCATTGAGGTTCCTCCCAGAATAAGTGTCTGCAAGGCTGCTGCTTAAGGGTTGCATTCAATGAAGTTAAAGAGTTGGAACTCAAATTTGCTCCGCTAGCGGGCTGCCTTTCTCAAACAGATCCTCTTGCCCAAGAGGTTCCACAAGCAGACAAATGTGTATGCACTAGTGAGCTCTTGTGAAATGGTTCCACCAGTGGGGCTGTTGCACTGGATCCTTCTCTTGCGCAACTTTCAGAAATTGATCTCCATTACTGCAAAGGCCCTTCTGATAACGGGACTGGCAGCTTTGGATGCAACCCTTAGTAATCCCAGAGCCCCATAAACTTGGAACCAAGGACTGGAATTCAATACAGTACTATCATTCAGTAAGTGCAAGCATTTTAGCTTGCACCGTGGAACTATCTCCCCTCTTCCCCCCCCCAAAGCATGCTGTTCTGGGGTTCTCCCGGCCACACAGAGGGGATTTGGGGAGGTGTACGGGGAGGATTTGGGGTGGGGAGCTCAATTGCACTAACAGGAGCCCTTGTGCTGTTTTCCACTAGGCCACCAAATTAGTTTAATCTGGCCCAGGAAACCCTAAACTTTTTCCTTGGCTAACAAGGTTTTTGTGACTCTAAATATAAATTTTCCTGGCTAGGGTCCCCCACCCCACTCAAAGTGGGAACTTTTGTACAAAGTGGGGAAAAACAAGGACACTTAAAAGGTCTGCTACAACTCTGTACTGTTAGAATAGCAATGTCAACTTTTTTCACTGAACATTGAAAACCTTTTCCTTACGGGCAGTGGCACAATTAAAGGGAGGTAATTTAAACTAAGAGCTATTGTGGCCTTCAGGGATTATTGTCTACAAACAGCCCCTTTTCTCCTCTTTGCTCTCCAGTCAAGTCGGTGGGGGGGGGGGCGGAATCTAAACCAAATAATTGATTTGATAACGCAGCATCAGCAGCTACTGCTGAAGACTGACCTATAACTAGCGGTCACAACAACTCCCGGATAAACATTTCTGTTGGCAGAGCCACTCAAAAAATAGCCCTTTTGTGCCAAGAAAATAAAACAAATCTAGCCCGACACCACAGCTTCGCAAGCAATATTTTTTCTTTCTGATGTCACCACCACTTATACACTTGGCAGAAACACACTTCTTACAGATGCATACAAGATGTCTCTGAGGCATTGGGGGGGTAGAGTAACCCTTCCCCTATGCGTATCTTTGTATAAGAGGCTGAGCATATGAAGAACTAAACACCATTATCCCCCTGGCTGGATGTATAAATGTAACAAGAGTGATTGTTTCCCATCCCTACAGGCAACAGTACTCTGGCACTTCTGACCTCAGGTGACCAACTTAAGTGTTATCCTATTACTGTGCTTAAATTGAAACTCGCTTCTTACAGGTTGCATCCTGTAAAGTATTTCTACTGGTGCAACAGGACTGATGTTTCCTCTCTTCTCCCCATGCCCCCCAAAATCTGCTCCAGAGAGTCCCACAACATTAGCCTTGGCAGGTCTCCAAGGAAGTGAGCCTAAGTATAACCCTAAGTACCTCGGGTTAAGTACTTAATTCGTTCCGGAGGTCCGTTCTTAACCTGAAACTGTTCTTAACCTGAGTACCACTTTAGCTAATGGGATCTCCCACTGCTGCTGCCGCTGCGCCACCACTCTGCAACTTCTGTTCTCATCCTGAAGCAAAGTTCTTTACCCAAGGTACTATTTCTGGGTTAGTGGAGTCTGTAACCTGAAGCATCTGTAACCCGAGGTACCACTGTACAGTCACATTGAGAGTCGAACGGAATCCATTCGGAAGTCCGTTTGACTTCCAAAATGTTCAGAAAGCAAAGCATGGCTTCTGACTGGATGCAGGAAGGTCTGTAGCCAAGCGGAAGCCACAGAAGCCCCGTTGGATGTTCGGGTTTCCAAAGAACGTTTGCAAACCGGAACAGTCACCTTCTGGGTTTGTGGCATTCAGGAGTCAAAACTTCCAAGTTCCAGGGCGTTTGGGATCCCAAGGTACGACTGTACAGTATTCGTTTGAACTCCAAGCCATTTCACAAAGCAGCCTGAAAGAAAGCGTTTATACACCCACTTTACTTTTCCCCCGGTATCTCTTTCAGGCGGCGGTCGCCCACAATGATGCCTTTCAAGGATCTGGCCTTGTGCTCCTCACCCTTCTGGTGTCTGTGCTAGTCCTGGGAGCCTATTGTGCACCCAGCTATGAGACGTTCCTAACCCAGCACTACGATAATCCCAAGAGCAGCGTCGGCAAGCAGTATTGTGATGTTCATGATGAAAAGACGTGGGCTGGACAAACCAGCATGCAAGGAAGTGAACACCTTCATCCACGGCACCAAGAATAACATCATAGCTGTGTGCACTGCATCTGGAGGGAAGGATTATGGGAAGGGGTTGAGGATTAGTCTCCGCCCCTTCACTGTCACCACCTGCAAGCACAAAGGCGGCTCAACTCGCCCACCTTGCAAGTACTCTGATAACAAGTCATCCAGGTACATCGTCATTGCCTGTAATCAGGATGGGAAGCCTGTGCACTTTGATGAAAGCCTCATTGTACCATAGGATTTTCAAGGCCCAGATAAAAAATGTTATGTCATCTCCTACACCTTCACTGAAAATGTTTGATTTCTTTAGAAGCTTCCAGTTCTAAAACTGAATCAAGAAGAAATGTTTAAAAGAGTCTTTGCTAATTATTAATTACCATGTTGATTCCCTGCATATGTATTTGTCCCATGTCTGAGCCCTGAAAGCTCAAGGGTACAGGAGTCTGTGTGTGTTTCTAATGCATGTGGAAATAAAAATCATTTGCTTTAATCACCCATATCCATACCTGTATCAGACAGCAACATGGCAGAACATTACACAAACCTGGGGAGATTGGAAGCTTTGGAGGAGTAGACCCTCTATTTCAAAAAACAGTGTGAAAATAATGAGTAGGAAACAGGTTATGAAATGGCTTTCAGATCAGGAAGCTTCCCCTGTGCACAAGCCATAAGTCAATGTATTTCCTCTATGCTTATCTGAGTGTCGGGGACCGTGCTGAGGAGGGGTGCACTGAGGAGGAACAGTGGGAGCCTCCGCCTGATCCGGATCCTGAATCTTCCCAGAGCAGTATAGATTTGGAAAGGGTGGTTTGCAGACGGACACAGTTCAGAAGGCAGAAAGCTGGGAAATACTGGATGGGGAACAGCTAGGAGAAGCACTGGGAGAGAGAGGGTTAACAGATTCACTGTCTCTGGAAAGCATTCATCTGCTCAGCCAAGGTCAGGAGAGCTGATAAGGTGGCAGCACAGAAAAGCACAGTAGTTACAAAGACAGGTAGTGACATGGGTGACTAGGGAGGAAGTAGGTGGAACCCTGAATTGGGAGTGCCACCGTTTCTAGGAAATGGATTCTTTGTTCTCTCGCTGTGATCATTAAACTTTCTAACTGGTAAAAAGACTCCTTTTCCTTTGATCTGCTTATGTACAGCCAAAGGGGGAAGGAATGCCAATTCTCTGAAGTCTGACACTGAGTCCACAGTGGGAGGGGGAGGGGTCAGAAACAGAAATGGGTTTCAATAAGCAACAACTGACAACAAGACACCGACACAAAATGACTCCCATTCAACTCCTCTTTATTTTATTTTTAAAATCTCTGCCATCTGAAAAAATCATTGTGGATCGAGGGCCCCGACCCCGCTATGTGAAATAAATACACATGGACACGTGGTATAAGGTTAATGGGCAAGAAAAGGCCACAACTTTATTGATTACAGCAGTGAAAAGGTATTGGCTTAGGCATTGGATGACTATAGGTGGTGGGTTTATTCAACAGTAGGTGCAGCCCTGTTGATGCTCATCCAACTATAGGCTCACCCCCTGATGTCACCGAGGGTCGTGCCATGGCCTCCCGCCAAGCAGGCATCGGACGGAATACACGACCACCAGATTCCTTTAACGGACTAACCCACGGTAGATAGCATAGGCGATGGCCACACCTAGCCCTTGACACAGCACAACACATGAATCCAATGCCTAACCTACCCACCAATACCACAAAAGTTGTGACGATTGCTACGAGGTAGGTGAAAAAAACCAAAAAGCCTAATGCCAAATGGAAAAATTCCTACCAGGCCCCCAGACTGTTAGAGGACATTCGGCACAGAAACATGTGTGTATACCTTTAAGAAGTTTCTGGGATTAATTGGCTGCAGGTGACCATTGCTATAAAGGAAAAAAGCTGAGTTTTTTTTGCTTGCCTGCAGGAATAACATCCACCAGAGTTTGTGTTTATTTGCTAGTAATAAAGCTTTCGTTTTTGTTTGGGTTTTTACACCTATGTCTCCTGGAGTCCATCTGTCCTCTGCCACCGGCTGGAAATTCCCCTCCAACAGGTTATGGGCCCAGTCCCCAGTCCTGAGTGGGCAGAGACAGAGCGTTGAAAAAGAACCCAGAGGACTGGAAGCAACTCAGCATTTCTCAAGCAGCTGGCTGTGTGAAGGCATCGGCAGGGAGTGTCTGTTGGGACCAGGAGCCGAACATTTTCTTCAAGCCACGTGTGAGTAAGAACTGAGTGGAAAGCTGAAAGCTGGGTTGGCCTGCCATGGCTGCAACTTGGAGCTGGAGCTCAAGGGGGAGCTTCCTATTTTCCAGTAGAGAAACTGGGAGAGTCCAATTATATGTCATGGAGTTTACAGATGCAGGCGTTTTTAAAGAAAGAACCAATGTTGGACTCTTATTGTTAACCCTCCTGTAAAAGAGGAGGATGAAGAAGTAGATGAAGCAGGCCAAAGGCTGGAGGACAAAGCCTATGCCAATTTAATTTTGAGTTTAGAGAAGTCTCAGTTATCTCATGTGCGAGACCTTGAAACAGCAAGTGAGATTTGGCAAGCACTGAGAGCGATACATATTAGAGACACTGCTGGCAGCAAAATTACTCTAACGAGAGCTCTGTACCGAGCCAGACTAAGTGAGGGTGAATGTGTTTCAACACACCTTCAAAGAATGCGTGATTTGTTTTCACAGTTAAATGAACTTGGGGAACATTTTTCTGAACAGAGGAAAAGTTTATATTGTGCTGTCTTCACTTCCTGAGTCATGGGACAATTTAGTGATGACTCTGGAAGCAATCCCAGAAAGCCAATTAACAATGCATTTCTTAACTGGCCGTTTGCTTGATGAGGAGGAAAGACGCCATGAGAGGAAGGCCACAACCCCTCACCGTAACTCCAGAAATGGGAGGCAGTCCAGTAAAAGATATGCAACTGATGAGGAGCAGCATCCTAAAGAGGTTGTAGACCACAGAGAGGAAGCAGCGTTCACAGTTAGAAGATGCTATCGTTGTGGGTCAACTAAGCATTTAGTACGACAGTGCACTGTGTCTGTGGGAGAAAATACAAGACAAGGGCGGCCTGCGTTTGCTGGGAAGCGAGGAGACAGGAAGAATCGAATCCAGTATGTTTCTGCAGCAGTTCGAGGCACCAGTCACGACGTTGGACAAGACTGGATTTTAGACTCAGCAGCGACAAACATTTTTGTCAAGTCTGCACAAACCCTTGTAGAAAAGCAGCCTTGTAAATCTGTAAATGTAGTACTAGCTGATGGAACAGTGCATGAGTCAGCTGGAAAGGGTAGTGTGAATATCAACTGTTTAAGTACCAAGTTTACCAATGTTTTATGTGTACCAAGTTTAGAAAATAATTTGCTTTCAGTTACAAGTCTTGTTAAGCAGGGATTTAAAGTAACCTTTTCTGGTTCAGGCTGTAGAATAGAGAAAGCTGGAAAAGTGGTTACAGCGTCGCTACAAAATGGTTTGTTTGTTTTGAAAGACCAGCTAGTAAATGAGTCTGGGGCATGTGTTAAAGCCTATAATAGAGCCTTGCATGATGAGTGTCAGCATCTGTGGCATCGTCGTTTGGGGCATGCCAATTTCCGCAGTATTGCAAAAATGCCAGAATTAAGCAAGGGAATTAAAATGAAAAAATGTTCAGTTTTTCTAGACTGCAATACCTGCAAGGAGTCTAAAAGTAAGCGAGGGTCTTATCCTGAAAGTACTAGAATAAGCAAGAGGCCATTTGCTTTAGTACATTCAGACCTTTGTGGGCCATTTGCAGAGTCTGAAGGAGGAGCAAAGTTTTTTTTGATT
This sequence comes from Podarcis muralis, assembly GCF_004329235.1. Classification (NCBI taxonomy): domain Eukaryota; kingdom Metazoa; phylum Chordata; class Lepidosauria; order Squamata; family Lacertidae; genus Podarcis; species Podarcis muralis. The sequence goes on along the minus strand of NW_021164350.1, from coordinate 71,424 downwards.
CTTGTGGATGATTATAGCCGGTATACTTGGGTATATCTGTTAAAACACAAAAGTGAAACTGGTCAACTGATTAAGAATTGGGTCAACTATATAGAAAGGCAGTTTCCCTACAAAATTACCCAGTTGCAAAGTGACCGTGGAGGCGAGTTCATGTCTGAAGTCCTCCAAGTTTGGTTGAAAAAGCGTGGTATTAGTCACCGTAAATCGTGTCCTTTTTCGCCTGAAGAAAATTCAGTTGCAGAACGCAAGATAAGATCTTTACAAACAATGCTAGATTCAATGCTATGTGATTCTGGCCTATCCAGGAAGTATTGGGGGAAGGAATTCTGTGTGCTAACTACATACAGAACAGATTGTTTCATTCTACCATTAACAACACCCCTCATTTTTTGCTTTATGGAAAAAAACCCTTTTTGGACCATGTTAAAACTTTTGGTTGCTGGGCTTGGGTTCACATCCCAAAAGGACAGAGAAGGAAAGGAGAGCCCAAGGCAAAGAAACTTAGGTTTGTTGGCTATCAAACTTGGTCAAAGGGGTATCGTTTTGCACTAGGGCGTGGCAAAGTTGTAATATCAAGACATGCAGAGTTTTGTGAGCAAGATGGTTGGGTTCGTTTACATGGAAATTCAGAAGTTGTGTTATCTTCTGATGATACAGATAAATTTGTGAAATCTGAGGAAGAAAAGCCACAAATTAAAGAAGGTTCTGAAAGTGACAGTGATGAGGATTCAGGGGATGAGGATCCCAGTACACAATCTCCTAAAGCTGAACCAATTTCTCCTGAGCAGGATGAATCAGAAGGGGAAGATAGTTCAGAGGGGGAGAGTGTTCAAGTTAGAAGGTCACAAAGAAGCAATAAGGGGGTACCTCCAGAAAGGTTTACTATACAAGAAGTTAAAACTGTTGATGTGAAAAAGGAACCTCGTGATTATGAGGAAGTTTTAAAGTTACCACACCAGGAAATAGTAAGGTGGAAAAATGCAATGAAAGCAGAAATGAAATCTTTAGCAGAACACAATGTCTTTACCATTGAGCCATTGCCAGAAGGAAAAAAGGCAGTGGGCTGTAGATGGGTGTATAAAATAAAACACTTGGCAGATGGTGATGTTAAGTACAAAGCCAGACTGGTAGCACAAGGCTTTACTCAAAGAAAAGGTGAAAGCTTTGATGAAACCTTTTCTCCTACTGCAAGGAGTGAAAGTGTACGTTTATTGCTAGCTCTTGCAGCACAACGTGGGTTTAAGGTAAACCATTTTGATATTGAAACAGCTTATCTTAACGCAAATCTGCAAGAAGAGATTTTTATGAATCAAGCGCCAGGTTTTGAGGCAGGAGAACAGAATTCTGTATATAGGCTGAACAAAGCAATTTATGGGCTCAAACAGTCAGCTAGAAATTGGAGCGAGTGTCTTGATAATGCTTTAAAAAATCTTGGTTTTAAAAGAAGCTTAGCTGATAACTGCTTGTACACTAAAGGAAAGGGTGATAAACAAGAATTGTGTTTGTGTTATGTTGATGATTTGCTTTACTCTACAAAAGGTGACAAGCAAGTGGAAAAATTTGCAGAACAACTAAGAAAGGTATTTAAAGTAAGAGATTTGGGGCCAGTAAAAAATTATCTCGGTTTAGAAATTCAAAGAACAAACGATGGAAGTTTTTGTTAAGACAAAATAATGGAGTTACTTGAAAGAAACAATATGCAAAACTGCAAGGGAACCTATTTCCAATGGAAATAGGTTTTTTCAAAAATGAAGGAGAATGCACAGAACCTGTAAATCCTGAAATGTAGCATTCAATAGTTGGAAGTTTATTATACATTTCATTGTGGAGCAGACCAGATTTGAGTTATGCAGTTGGAATACTAAGCAGACTAGTAAGCTGTCCTACAGAAAATGCCTGGAAAGGTTTAAAACGCATTTTCCGGTATCTAAAGCAAACACTTGATTATTGTTTAAGATTACCATCTTCAGGTTCCACAAAATTGCAGTGTTACGTTGACAGCGATTGGGCCAACCTGCCTGATAAAAAATCAATTTCTAGAATGGTTTTTCAATTTGGAGATTCTTTAATAGGTTGGAAATCCAAAAAACAAAGTATAGTGGCCACATCATCAACTGAGGCCGAATACTGTGCGTTGTCGGAATTATGTAATGAAGTTAAATTTTATGTTCAGATCCTCAAGGATATAAACGTACAGTGTAATTATCCTATTCAAGTTATGGAAGATAATCAAGCCGTAATAACCTTGTCTGGATCTGACTAATTTAGAAACAAATCAAAGCATTTGGAAATTAAATATCAAAATGTAGCTGAAAACGTAAAACAGAACCAGATAATGCTGAAGTATTGTGAAGGTGCACAAAATGTGGCGGATGTATTCACAAAAGCGTTAACCTTTGAAAAACATACACCACTGGTAGCAAAGTTGGGAGTTGCTGTGTGTGATATGTAAATATGTTCTGTTCTGTTCTGTTTAAAATACTATTTGTTTCTGTTTGAACGAGAGGGGGTGTTAGAGGACATTCGGCACAGAAACATGTGTGTATACCTTTAAGAAGTTTCTGGGATTAATTGGCTGCAGGTGACCGTTGCTATAAAGGAAAAAAGCTGAGTTTTTTTGCTTGCCTGCAGGAATAACATCCACCAGAGTTTGTGTTTATTTGCTTAGTAATAAAGCTTTCGTTTTTGTTTGGGTTTTTACACCTATGTCTCCTGGAGTCCATCTGTCCTCTGCCACCGGCTGGAAATTCCCCTCCAACACAGACAACCGGGGTGACCAACCTAAGGTCCATAGCAAGGCCAAAAACCTAGACCCTGAGCTAAATGGGAGTGGAGGGTGGGTGACTCGCTGCAGGACGACGAGGACTGAGGGGGAGGCGAAGCCGGCGCCGCAGCATTAAGCCACTAAACACGCCCCCCGGAGGCACCTGGTTGGCTGCCCCCGGTGGGCGTGGGCGCCGGCCGGCCAGGTGAGGATGGGCAGGGGCTAAGGCCCCTGCCAGGGCGGAGTCCGGGCTCCCGCCCACAACCACTCCCCTCTCTTGCAGGGAGGAGAGTCTTTGTGGTTACACTCCCTTCTTTTGATTTCACCCCTCTTTCTGTTCTCTGTAATTCTACTGAGGTGACACCATTGAAATCCCCCATGTAATCCATTCTTTTAACCAACACAAATAGGCTGCCTCATACTACATTTGCAGGTCTGGCAGGGAAATGCAGCCTCTTTCCTTTATATCTATCACAAGTTTATGTTTCATTCTTAGCTTTCCCCCCTGCCAGATGAATTTAGAAATATCCATCTTCCAGTGTTTGAAGCAGCCTGAAGTATTTACATTTGGAATTGATTGTATAATAATCAATAATACTTGGTGGTCCCGAGCCTCAGGGAGGTTAGACTGACCTCGACCACGGCCAGAGCCTTTTCAGCTCTGGCCCCGGCTCTGTCTCAAGAAAATAGGGCCCTGCGGGACTTGACATCTTTCCATAGGGCCTGCAAGACGGAGCTGTTCCGCCAGGCGTTTTTTCTATGGGACTCTGTATGTAACTGGCCTCCTTGGCTATTTCTAGAGGCCCATGGGATACCAGCACACGTGGCTGGGCCTGGTGAATATTTAATATTCCTTACCCCTACGGCTGCAATTCGTGGGTTCCCACTTAATTTTATTCTGAATTTAAATGTGATTTTGAACTGTATTTTAACCAATTGTTCGATTTTGTGTTTTTAATGAATTATATATTTGGTGTTAGCCGCCCTGAGCCCGGTCTTGGCTGGGGAGGGTGGGGCATTATTATTATTATTATTATTATTATTATTATTATTATTATTATTAGAGTGCATTTTAAGCACTCTCCATGACATATTACAGCTCCATTCTTCTCTTTTGTTGCTATTTCGCTCCAGAGTTGTGCTTAATTCTCTTTCCCCACTTCCTGCCCCACCCACTTGGTGACACACTTGAGTGCCCCCAAGGGGGTTTCTTATTATCAGTCTGACAACTATTTATTATTTATTATTACTGTTTTCTTTACTTTCTTTAAAATTTTTGCACCCCTAAGAATTGGGCAACCAGGGAACCCAACCCTGTGGCCCTGCCCATGCTACACCACTGCTTACAGTGAAGGTATGGGATTCTGCAGATAACTGGGAATGAATGAATGAATGAATGAATGAATGAATGGAGAAAGAGTTTGTTGGGGTTATGCCAGTGCTTGAAGTAATAAAAACCCAGGTTTTTCCCCATGTTTGTTTTATTTATTGTGAGCTTCAGAGATATCCAATTCTGTGGGGAAAGTGGGATGTAAATAAACAAACAAACCCAAAACAAACACACTAAAAGTGTGTTTGTGGCAGGGGAGGTTATAGGCTTTCCCCCTTGTTTTATTATGTATTTCATAGTTTTCTTTTGTATTTTTGTTCAGTGACCTGCCCTGAGATCTTTGGATGAAGGGTGGTATATGAATTTAATGAATTAATTAATCAATCAATTCATAATTGTTAATAACAATAGCAAAGCTGGCAAAACAGAAAACTGATGACTCATGGAAGTTAAGCTTACTCTCCCCAAAACATTTTAAAAGATGTGCTGGGAGCTATTAGGACTCCCTTTCTCCCCCTTTCAATGGGACCAAGGAAAATGGACTTTTGCAGAAAAGAAATATGTACTCCCACTCACGTTTGCCCCTCTCCTGTCTGTGAGACTTTGTATACTTAAGCCAGAGTTTTCTGAACAAACAAGAATAAAACACACTGTCCTTTCCCTTTACAGATAGGTAGCCGTGTTGGTCTGCCATAGTCAAAATAAAAAAATTCCTTCCAGTAGCACCTTAAAGACCAACTAAGTTAGTTCTTGGTATGAGCTTTCGTGTGCATCTGTGTATCTGAAGAAGTGTGCATGCACACGAAAGCTCATACCAAGAACTAACTTAGTTGGTCTTTAAGGTGCTACTGGAAGGAATTTTTTTATTTTGTCCTTTCCCTTTTTGCAGGGAAAATAGTTATTTTAGCAAAGTCAGAAAGGCCTGTAAACTCACACATTGAGGACAATAAGCCACAACATACAAAAGCTATGTAGAAACTAGTTAACATGAATGTTGCAAAAGGGACTTGAGGACTTGGCCAAGATGGCGGACCCAACTCTAGTGAACTCTTGACATTCCCTGGGGTTTCTAGACCCTACCAGTCCTCTGCGAAGAGAATGAATGACACCATTATTCTTCATGTCACCACAGCAGAAATACCGTATTTTTCGCTCTATAGGAAGCACTTTTTCCCCTTCAAAAATGAAGGGGAAATGTGTGTGCGTCCTATGGAGCGAAGACGCCATAGCCCCGCGACGCGGGGCAATGGCAGGAGCCTCTAGTTTCGTGAGTCATGTGACTGTTCTGAGAAGCCACTGACAAAAATTAGCTCCCAGTACAAAATGCAAAGTAGATTTCCTTCAGGTAAATATGGCTGCTTTTTTTTATTTATCGGTACACATCCATGTTTTGGAACTCAATGCATTGATTGATAAGTCCAAGCAATAGTGTTTCCAGATATAGAATGAGCCTTTTCCTAACATGGAATTCAGCTCTATCGTCTGAGGGGATAAACTGGAAAGTGTTAGATGATTCTGGAAGCTTCTAGAAGGTTCACTCCTGCTCTGCCTGTGGCTGAAGTCCCTCCTCTCCAGAGTTGGACTCTGGCTCCCTCTGTACTGGCATTCCTGTGGGATATAAAGCTGTCAGTCAAGCCCAACATTCTGAGAGAACTAACTGCCTCTATGTGGCAGGCAGTTTTGTCAGTTGGTTGGTTGGTCGGTTGCTGCTAGGAGTGTTAACTGGTAACTGCTCAGATGCAGTCTTTTCATGATTCACTACTATCTAGTACAGTGGTACCTCGGGTTAAGTACTTAATTCGTTCTGGAGGTCCGTTCTTAAGCTGAAACTGTTCTTAACCTGAAGCAACACTTTAGCTAATAGGGCCTCCTGCTGCCGCCGCGCCGCCACCTCAAGATTTCTGTTCTCATCCTGAAGCAAAATTCTTAACCTGAGGTAATATTTCTGGGTTAGCAGAGTCTGTAACCTGAAGCGTATGTAACCTGAAGCGTATGTAACCTGAAGTGTATGTAACCACTGTATATAGTTTATCTGTTATAAAACCTAAGCCTAAGCCTGCCTTCAGGAACAACTATGTAATGCAGAAGGAATCTGAAACTAAAGTAGTTTCTGTTAATATGCTTCAGATTCATGTGTGTTTTCTTTAAGAGGGACAGAAAGGGATTATCGACCAGGAAGGTATAATTATTGGTAGGATTCAAGCAAGTTAGCAACCCACTTGTCACTGCATAAACTCAAACAGGGGATCATTTAAACTCTGCTAAATTATATAAACATTCCCACAATTCCTTCCTTTCCAGAGTCAGACTCTTCCCAGGCATTCAATTCAGCCACATCCCTGACAAGTAGGGAACAGGAGAACCTGAGACTTCTGTAGGTGCCGAAATTTGGGGGTTTTAGTAGAGTAGCCAATACAACTTGAAATCTAAAATTCAGGTACTTGGAAGGAATTTGGAAACATTATTTTGGTGAATGAGCAAAGCACGGAACTGGTAGTGCTGTGAGAAAAACAAATGGAAGTGGACCAGAAAGCCACAGACAGTTTCATGGATTTTTAATGTTCATATTTTATTGACATAATTTCAGTTTTAAAAGAACTAGATTGATACAGAGAAAAAAGGGGGGAAAGAACAAAGCTGAATATAAGCTGTCTGCTTATCTGAGTCACAAGGTGGAAGAGCTAGGAAAGAGGCTGGGTTTTAATAAGCAACCAGGGATTCCACAAATAACTGCTTGATCCTACAGCAGCAAGAATCATGAGAAAAGGAATGAGATCATACATATATATGATGAAAAGCGAGGTAGGAGATGAGCGGTGGGACAAAGTGGAGGCCCAAAGTGATCAGAGTGGCCTTTTCACCCTCAGGAAGGAAGAGATCCTGGTGGCAATCCAATGGTGACTTCTGAGCAGGTAAAATGGATATTTGCTTATGTAAGAGGACTTCTTCAACTCCGCCTTCTTGCAATCCTCTTGTCTTTGCCCAGACCTGTCCTGGAAGATTGGGGGACTACCTTGAGAGGTTTCTTGAGAGGGATGGAGTCCAGGAGGGGGAAAGTGTAGGGGGCTGCTGAGTGTCGGAGAGGATGGTAGCGGAGGTTTGTTGCCTGAGCAGAAGTCTGCTTGTGCAACAATGGCATTCAATATCTTAATTCAATTGGGTATCCGTTCTCACATCTAAGCGAAATTCTCCTACTATAGTCTATATCGTGGTAGATGAATTTAAATCTTACACATCTGGTGACTGGAAATTCAGATGAGCTCAACATGGCACCAGTGTATGGGCGGCCAGAAAAAGTGCAGATGTTTTTAAGATCTTGGTCTGAGACATGAACGAAAGTGCGTTCGGGGATGGGAACCAGGCCTCTTTTCTTGATTATATATTCGCAGTAATCTTTGACTTCAGTCTTCGGGTAATTGACATACTCGTGTTTGAAGGATTGGAAGTCCCAGGAGGCTTCAGTCCCCAGGACCATCCAGGAGAGCAAAACCAAGAGCAGCCATAAAGGACAGGGCCCCTTGGCAGCCATGGCTCACTGTGGCTCTTGGTGGTTGTTCTGTGCTGAAAAAAACCGGAAACAGTGTAAAGTTCAATAGAGCATTTTCATGCTTTCCCCTTTCCCCATTTATTATATAACCCACTTCCCAGGAAATATCAAGGGAAAATGTGAAAAGGGCTATGACAGCCTTGCTCAAATTGTAATCCTAATTCCCTCATTAGGTAGTTATGAGGCTCCCTAACACTGCCTTCACACACTGCCCCATCTACTTCAGTACTGTGATACCTCAGAAGTCAAACAGAATCCTTTCCAGAACTCCGTTTGACTTCCAAAATGTTCAGAATCCAAGGCACAGCTTCCAAGTGGCTGCAGGAAGCTCCTGCAGCCAATCGGAAGCTGGGGAAGTTGTGTCAGACGTTTGGGTACCAAAGAACGTTTGCAAACTGAAGCAATCACTTCCAGGTTTACAGCATTCAGGAGCCACAATGTTTGACTCGTAAGGCGTTCGGATCCAAGGTACGCCTTTATTGTCTAGCATTGAGTTGTGGCCCTTCCCCATTCCCATCTTTCTTCCTCCACCCCATTTCAAACCTTGAAACTATAATTTTGTTGACAGGCAGATTGAAGAAATGAATAAGACTAAGTTCCAGAGACTAATAAGCACCTCAAAAATCACACAAAAATTAGCCTCTGCAAAGACAGTGAATGACACCATTATTCTTCATGTCACCACAGCAGAAATAAACAGGCGAGAGTTCCCCAAATTAGCATACTGAGATTCCCTAAGTGCCAAACTGTTAACCTGAGTCAGAGTGTGGTGGCCTCCTCAGGGAGCTGATTCAGGTTTTCATGAAATAATAGCAATTTATTGCTTTTATTGCCAATGTATCTTTATTGCCAGAAAGAAGGAACAGTGTTTGACTCCCAGGGCAGCATAAGTACAACCAACTGAAAAAAAGATAGTCCCTATCAGGAAAAAGCAGCAATGCAAAAGCAAGTCTGGAATGCAAAACAGGATGTTGATGTGTGGGACTGTACTATTGGAAAAAAGGGGCAGTCTATTCAGTGTACTGAGCACCGGATGTTAGCTCAGAGTGTCATCTGACCTGTACTAGAAGTACAGGGGTGGAGTAGAGACTCTACTGTTGAGAGACTGGAGAGTTCAGACACGTTTCTCTGTACTGCTGGAATGACAGAAATAAAGAGATGTAAATAGATTTCTGTCTGTCTCTTTCCCCCTCCCTGAGGGTAGCAGGGAGGAGGGAGGAGGGTGTGTCCCTCTCACGCTGAGTGGGATCGCCGATTTGTGACCTTGCCTGTATCCTGCCGGGAGACGCAGACGGGAAGGTCAACAAGGATCTCAAGCCGAATGCCTGGAGTGAGGCCAGTTACCTCTGACTGCGGCTGAGAATCCTGACATCCCCTACTCGTGGCTGCAGATTGTAATGATACAAAAGGACAAAGGGATGAGTGAAGAAGAAAAAGACAGACCTGTGTGCCTATCCTTAAAGTCAAACAGACGAACTAAGAAATTCATAAAATTTATTCAAGTCAGACCCTAATTTCTCTTTGAGACATCCCAGTGATGACTTGGCATCTACTTTCTAGATTTCTAGATAAATGTAAACACCTTTGAAATGGGCACCTTTCATGACTGTAAAATTATCCTAAATCTCGGAATGTAGTTTTTTCCAATGAAGCTACATTTCCCTATACATAGAACTTTACTTCCTACTTTCTGCTGTTCATACCTTCTCAAAATGTACATTTGTATATGAGCATACTGGGCTTCCTTGTACAGGGGTGGTGTTACTTACATGACTTAGTCTTCCTCCATAAATTAGACAAATTCTGCATATAGAAATATTTAAATTCCGGAGAAAGCATTGTAACCTAAATTTCAGCATGGCTGTTACATGCAGTCATCTCATCAGCCTTCTGTACTCTGAATTGATGCAGCCAATCCACAGCTCAGCCACCACATCTATTGTCAGAGAGCTTGTGCTCAAAGATGATTGGCTGCCAGTGAAATGCAGGTAAAGAATAGGGCTGCCATGACTAGAACTTAGGAAAAGGAGTCACACAGAGGTTAAATATTTATGAATTTATGCATAGAGAAATAAAATTCCAGCGGGGGGGGGGGGATACAAGGAGAAAAGTTTTGTTAAACATGGAAAAAGGTTTATTCTATCAAAGACAGGGGGAAATTGAAATCAAGTATGGAAGAAAAGAAATGACAGACAAAGTTTAGCTATTCAAAAGTTGGCTGATTTAAAACCCGCCTGCAGTTTGCCTTCTAGGCCACCTTTCCCACTCCTGAGCAAAAGAATAGCTTCGTAGATGAGCATGTTGAGGTCTTTTTCTTACCTAGTGTAATAGAAATTGGTCTCCCAAAGAGTGGATCGAAATATCTTCTTTCGCTCGTATGCGCCTCTGAGCATCCTTCTGGAAGAGACACCTTATATACAGAGAATTCAGCTTTAGTGGATGATGATACGTGGAAAATTGTTACTGGATGTCCTGGAACAAAGGCTGGGAACCTATTTTTCCCCTAGTAGGTGATGAAAATGAAGCATCATTAGTAGAAAAATATGAAGGTCTAATTGCTAATTGGTCTTGAATATTATAGTAGTTCCCATATATTGTTTTACTGGAAGGATGCATTCTGTAGCCAACAGGTTGATGGTATAGCTGATGTCTATATTCTCGCATGAATATTTTTACTCACTCCAGACAGGCATACTACATCATGCAATGCATGGGAAAGTGTTCACCCACCCATATTTATCAGGGCTAATCCTGATTCTCTGCAGTGGATACAGTGCTTGTAGCATGAATGTTTCCCCTTGTTATTAAAGACTCACTGGAAGACCCAAGAGGCAGATATCTTCTACTTAGGGGTACCTCTGGATGCTTCGCTGTCGCTTGAGGCTAAGGTGGCATCAGTGGCACAGAGTACCTTCCATTGACTTCAGCTGATGGCCTAGCTCTATGACTATCTGGACACAGACAGCCTAACTACTGTTGTCTAAGCTCTGGGTACCTCTAGGTTAGATTGCTGTAAGGTGTTCTACTAGAGCTCTGAAGACAATTCAGAAACTTCAGTTAGTGCAGAACTCGGTGTCCAGGGCAAGATTCTTCGGTCATATTACACCAAGCCCAACTGCACTCATTTCCAGGCCCAACTCATGGGATGGGGGATTATTGATTCTTCATTTATTTTGATTCTTATTTTCAGTATCTGTTTTGTGTTTTTTATACTGTATTCCTATGCATTATTATTGTATGAAGATATTATTTCTAGAGGTAAAAGCTGTATCCACCACCCAAATCATAAGTTGTACTCCAAGGCTTTCCAATTAAAACAGTTGACGCACATGATTAACTCATCTTCAACTCTGTGGGCCAAAATGGAACTGGAAGCCTCCGAAATCTCTCCTAATGCTTTATCCTTCATGAAAACATCACATGCTTGCATTAGCAAAATAAGGTTTCCGTTTCTATAGCTGACCCCATTTACTCATATGGTGTAAATGGTCAAACACTTCAAGAATATGTCAGAACCAGAACTTCTACTAATTCCAGGCTGATAGGGCAGACAGAAATATGCAGGTTCAGACATAAGCAAAGGAGAAGACCTCATTGACCTGTAGGTGAGAACTGGATTTATTCCATCGACTGATTGAGAAGAAAACACGACTATGGATGTGCAATACTTGAAAGTAGCTTCCGACTCACAGTGGGTGGATCAGAAGCCCAGAGCAGATGAATTGCCCTGGGTAGAGAATTGTGGCAGATTTAGATCAATGCTCAAGAGCTTGATATCTCTTCTGTGGTCCAAAATGTGGAGCCAAATTGAGGTCTGTCATGGTTCTTCTTTGATTAAACTCCATTTGCTCTATTGTAGAACAAGATAATTATTCTTTTGTTTCTTTGAGGTTCAACAATTGTGAAAATTGCAATTAGGGCCTTGAACCACTTTCATGGTGGTGAATGTTAGGTCGATGTATGGATACCGCTTTTATTAATGAATGACATTGAAAGAATAATAATAATAATAATAAATTTTATTTATATCCCGCCCTCCCCAGCCAAAGCCGGGCTCAGGGCGGCTAACAACAATAAAACAGTACAAAAGTACAACATAAACAACATTCTAAAATCATTCATTATAAAAATTAATTAATTCAAGCCACTAGCAACCATTGGGCCAGAGCTCTGCGAAGATTGCCGAGGGAGGGAGTCAGGCTGTGCCCTGGCCAAAGGCCTGGTGGAACAGCTCTGTCTTGCAGGCCCTGCGGAAGGATGTCAAGTCCCGCAGGGCCCTGGTCTCTTGTGACAGAGTGTTCCACCAGATCGGAGCCACAGCCGAAAAAGCCCTGGCTCTAGTTGAGGCCAGCCTAACTTCTCTGTGGCCTGGGACCTTCAAGATGTTTTTATTTGAAGACCGTAGATTTTTCTGTGGGGCATACCAGGAGAGGCGGTCCCGTAGGTACGAGGGTCCTAGGCCATATAGGGCTTTAAAGGTTAAAACCAGCACCTTAAACCTGATCCTGTACTCCACCGGGAGCCAGTGCAGCTGGTATAGCACCGGGTGAATGTGATCTCGCAGCGAAGACCTCGTAAGGAGTCTCGCTGAAGCATTCTGCACCCGCTGGAGTTTCTGGGTCAGTCTCAAGGGCAGCCCCACGTAGAGCGAGTTACAATAATCCAGTCTGGAGGTGACCGTCGCGTGGATCACAGTGGCTAGGTCAGGGCGAGAGAGGTAAGGAGCCAACTGCTTAGCTTGGCGGAGATGGAAAAATGCCGCCTTTGTTATAGCTGCAATCTGCGCCTCCATGGAAAGGGAGGTGTCGAAGATTACACCCAAACTCTTAACGGACGGTGCTGGCACTAATTGCGCCCCCGCAAGAGATGGGAGTTGCCCCCCCCCAATCCCATATCGCCCCGTCCCAGCCACAGGACCTCTGTCTTCGAAGGATTTAGCTTCAACCGGCTCCCACATAACCATCCAGCCACAGCTTCCAAACATCTGGTCAGTGTGTCTGGGGCCGAGTCAGGATGGCCATCCATCAACAGATAGAGTTGGGTGTCATCGGCATACTGATGACAACCCAGCCCAAAACTCTGAACAAGCTGGGCGAGGGGGCGCATAAAGATGTTGAAAAGCATCGGGGAGAGTATCGCACCCTGAGGTACTCCACACACCAAGGAGTGGCGCAATGACAATTCCCCCCAAGCGCCACCCTCTGTCCCCGACCAGAGAGAAACGAGCGCAGCCATTGAAGGACTGTGCCCTGGATCCCCACGTCGGCAAGGCAGTGGTCCAGAAGTTCGTGATCGACCATGTCGAAAGCTGCTGATAGATCTAGAAGAATCAGCAGCCCCGACCCGCCTCGATCCAGCTGTCTACGAAGGTCATCTGTTAGGGCGACCAGAGCCGTCTCGGTCCCATGACCAGCGCGGAAGCCGGACTGGAATGGATCCAGAGCCGATGTTTCATCCAGAAACCCACCAAGCTGTTCAGCAACCACTCTCTCAATCATGGAAGTTTGTTTATTACTCTTGGGGAGTAATGAACTGCCCTGCAGTTATCATGTAAGGAAATGTTTTTTTTTCTAAAACAGTCTCTTGTTTGTGATAAATATTCAACAGTGACTGGAACACAGTTCCTTATCTGAGTGCTTCCAGAAACATTGTGATTTAATTTATCCAGCAACTAGACTAACTTGACATTGTGAAATAATTCCTGTCATTATATTGCTGTTGCTTCTGTCATCACAGCTTTTTAGCCTAGCTTATCACAATCTAGAATACTTGATTAGACAGTAGCAAATTTGACCAGAATAAATCAATATATTCACATGTAATTTCACTAAGAAGAAAAAAAGGAAATTCTCGTAAGAGTTACAGATGGGGGTGATCTTACAGTGCAGGAAACTTTTATACTTATCTCAATGTTATAAGGCAATTTTCAGTGGTAAGTTTTGACACTCAGTCTTGCCTGTTGTGTGGCTGTCCTTCCTAATACAGTGGTAGCTCGCGTTAAGAACTTAATTCGTTCTGGAGGTCTGTTCTTAACTTGAAACAGTTCTTAACCTGAGGTACCACTTTAGCTAAGGGGCCTCCCCCTGCCGCGGTGCCGCAGCCGCGCGATTTCTGTTTTTATCCTGAAGCGAATTTCTTAACCCGAGGTACTATTTCTGGGTTAGCGGCATCTGTAACCTGAAGCATCTGTAACCCGAGGTACCACTGTAATGATTCAGAATATCCATAACAGTAAACAAAGTTTCAGGTGAAAAGAATGCAACTGTGTTGGCCACACTCCTTAGCCCATCACAATTGAAGCTGAAACCCATAGACTGGCTATGAGTTCTTGTTCCAATGACATCACACGTGGGGAAATTGTGCTACATTGTACTACTAGAGCTTCTGTTTTATTTTCTAATGTTCTTTTCACATCGCAGATGAAAAGAGGGCAGCTGTGTTAGTCTCGGCCCATACTCCATCATTGTTGATGATTGTTCAATTTCAGAAATTGAAACTGGGTAGGATTTCTTCTTCGAAGACTTCCGGGTTAGCGCCTCCGGTAATGGCTGAACTCCTCTGATCGGGAGGAATTTGCTTTGTGGAAATTAGGGTCTGGCCGCCACGGCGAAGGCGGGGACCCACCAAAAATCACAGGCGGGAGAAGCCTGTGAACGTGGGATTCGGCTGGCACCTTTTGCGCCTCCCCTACTCGCGGGGAAACCCGGTTTCAGGGATCCGGAGCAATGTGGGGTGAGGGGCGCGGTGCTTCGAATTGACTGCTTCTTTCACGGAGTGAAGCCGCATTGCTGTTGCTGGAGAGTGCTGACTTTTTCCTGTGGACAATTTGATCTTAAAACAACTACCCGTGAGTAGAACAGAAAATTGGACTTTTAAACGTCTTAATTTGGCACCGAAACGGGGGAGGTTTCAAACAGGAAGTCTGCCTTCCCCTTTTGTATATAGACTGAAGCAAAGAGGCTGCAAACTAAAGTCTTGGAAAGTCTTTCATAAAGGACTAAACTTCCAGCGGCTAAATCATCAAACCCCCCTTGGAAGCAGGAGAAGAGGGGGGAAATTTTAGATTGTGTAAGCCTGCAGGAGAGAGTGAAGAAAGTTAAATTACCACCGCCCTGAACCTGGAAACGGGCTGCCAGTAAGACTGAAGTTTTGGATATGCTCATTGGCTGTGAATAGATCATTTGTTGACAGTAAGTTAAAGAAGAGAAATACATTGTTTCCATTGTCTCCTTCTGCGTTTAAAAAGGAGTAAAAGTAATTGAAAATTGAAACTAACTTTATTGTTTGAACTGTGCTTAAAAGGATTGATACAAAAAGAAATTGTTTCCCCCTAGAGGAAGACTTTGAAATTGTTACATGAGCTGATCTGGGGAAATTTCCAGCTGCAAGATAAAACTGTGAGAATCTGGGATTGACCTTGGACCGTTAAGAATGTTGACAGAAGAAGCCTTAGTGGTTGCATTATGTAAGATTAATGATTCACTGGAACAGCTCCATAAGAAGATGGATGTGAGGACTATAAAAATTGATAACTTGGAACAAAAAGTGACTAATTTGGGACAAAAAGTGAATATTAATACAGAAATTACTCAGGAATCGATACAGGGATCTATTTTGATATGGCAAATTGAGGAGAAGGCGGGGGAGAAAGTGGTTGTAGTGGAACCTAAAGCTGCACAAGTGGAGAGGGAGAGAGCCCCAGCCTCACAGATGCAATTTGATGACTATAAGTTGATGCCTTTTAAGACTGAATTTAGAGAAAGTCAGACTTTGAGGATTGGAGCCCCACTTGGACTGAAGAAGGAAAGTTGGATAGATCCCTTAATGCAGGGATTTGTTGACCTTTGGGACCTGGACTTGGGTCAGGAGGAGACTGGAGTTGTGGGGACCGCCAGACTTGGAGGAACTTTGAAATATGACTGGAAATATCTTTTGAATTTCAGTTTTAACTATGGAGATTTGGCTGACTTGTCGAGAAGGAATAAAAACATTGCTAGATGGGAATTTCCCCGAGATCTACTTTTCAGCATCAAAGGAAGGAAAATAAGAACAAGTTCAGGAGAAGACAAAGTAAAGTGTGTGTATAAATATGAAGAAGACTTGCAGAAGGGACTTGGAAAAGAGTTAAGAGCCTCGGACAGAAGATCACCAGGTTGGTGGACTATATGGAATTGACGGAAATGACTGGCAGAATCCGAGACCAGGGAGAAGAGACGGTGGAAGAATATTGGAAAAAGTTTAAAATCTATATATGGAAATAATGTAAAATTAATGAGTGTTAGAAAAATGTTGGAAGGGAATTATATGGCTTTAGTAGAAATGTTTTAAGGAATTAAGCATAAATAAGTATTATAGTATTAATGGAAAATAAGGTTAAAATATGTTAAGATAATCACATTGTGGCATCTGAATATAGACTGCATTTTTAATCAAGACTTATATTGGCTTATATCTTGATCAGGTTCCTAAATTAAATGGGCTTAGATTTTCAAATGTTTCATGCCAGCTGTTTAGAGAACCTTTGGCAATGTTTTCCTCCTAGACAAGGGGCCCCTTGATTTATAGCAGAAAACAATTCTCAAAGTCGTGAAAGGGGGGAATTACAGGTTAAAGAGCAAGGTTACGGACCCAACATAATTAAGAGTTGGTAAACAGTAAAATAAAACCATGTGCCTTAAACTTGAGCCACAGGACAAAAGGCCAAGAGCACATGGAAAACAAAGCAACTGGCTGGAGAAGGGGGGAGTGTAAACAGGGGAAGAGGCTTTTATTTCCTATTTTATTTTGAGGCTGTAAACTGTTCCTTCCTTTTACAAAGGCCTTATTCCTTTTAAGAGGCTACCTGTGTTGTGTATGAAATATATTGGCTTAAATGTAATTATGCAAAGGATTTAAGAAATGCTAGATTCTTATTTCATATAGTTGTAAGAGTTGTATTTATCCTGAAATTAAGTCAGCCACCAGCCTAGCCCCCCTGCCAGACAAGAGACGCCATCCAAGCAGTCCTGATATATAGTGGTCAGACATTTGTTTAGAAACCTTCAAATGAAGGAGATCTTTCAATGTTGATGTGAAACTCAAGATCCTTGACATATGTTTAAGATAAAAATTTAAGATTAACCATTTGTTTTAGAAGGCAATAGGGCAAGGAGGGCAAGAGGTGAGCTGGTAATTAAGATTCCTTGTTGAGACACATGTAAGATATATTAATACTTATTTGTCATTTATAGATGTAACAATATATAGCTCTTTGTGTTCCATATAAGGACAGGAGGATATGGGTGTATCTTTTTGTGATTGGTTATACCAATCAGCCAATAGGAATTTCAACCAGGCTGATTGGACAGAGGCAGCCACAGGAGGAGCAAAGGGGGCTGGATTAAGGGAATATAAGTGCTGGCCATAATGGCAGGAGGAGAGGCCAGAGCTTGGTAACCATATACCACTGTGCCTCTCATTTATTTGTCTGACAAATAAATTATTATTTTAATTTCTCTATTGCTGCGTTGAATATTTCATTCCAGCTAAGCGTTAACCACAAGCAGGGTGCTACATTTTATGGTGCCCTGTGACTCGGATAAGTGGTCTGCTGGAACGCAGCCCCTTCGCTCTACTGAGCAGGGTACAAGAGAGAGGATCTCTAAACTGCTTCCCAGCGCGCACTGGTAAATTTTTCCAGGGGGAACGCAGAAGTCTCGTCTGTCTGATACCCTGCTCACTGGCGGCGATGGACCGGGGGGAAACGGAACCAACCAAGGGTAAGTGCACAAAGGGATTTTTGGCCCTCCAATTAATTGGGAGGAAGAGAAGTCTTGATCAAACTTCTGCGTCTCAGTAAAGGGGAACTGAGTACGCTAGGTGGCTGGGTACATCAGATGGTGATCTGGTGAAGGGAAAAGGGAAGATTGGGAGGTAAAGTATGGTTGAAGTATCTAGCGCATTGCGTGTGTGAGAAAGTACAATGTGTAGCTGACCTAAGTGTGGAGTGAGTACTACTTCGTTTCCCAGTAAGGTGTGTGTGTGAGTGACTGAGTGGATACTTCACAGGGCCATACAATGGGAGTTGGGGGTTCAAAGGGGGGAAATACACCTCTTGAATGTATGTTAAATAATTTTAAGAAAGCCTTCTCAGGGGCATATGGAGTCAAAATGACGCCAGAGCGCCTGAGAACGTTATGTGAACTAGAGTGGCCAAAAGAAAATACTGGATGGCCATTTCAGGGAACCTTTGATATAAATTTAGTAAGCAAACTTTGGTCTAACATCACCAAAGAAACTGGAGGGTGCCCAGAACAATTTTCATATATAGATTCTTGGCTGAGCACATTAAATAAAAATCTTCCATGGATAAGGGAATGCAAAGTCCAACGATGCAAATTATTGGCTGTAAAAGCCGAAGCTAGGAAAGGAATCTTGCCAAATAAACTCAAACCCATTTTTGAGGGACCAGAGGAAGAGGTGCTTCCACCTCCACCCTATGCTCCACATCGAAGGGAGCCTAATTCAAACCCTCCACCAGTTGTAACCCCAAGGCAAGAAAGTGGAATGAATAATGGGGCTGGAGTCACAGAACTTGATTCCTTGATAGATTATGATAAATATCTTCAGGAGGCATTGGAGTCCTATAATGAAGCCCAAGCAGAAGTGGTTATTCCACCTGTGAGTCCCAGTAGAACTCCATCTACAGTCTCTTTTAGTGGAACAACTGATTGCCTACCCCAAACTCCTGTACATCCAAGTCCTAGAGAATTATTACAGAAGTTACAGGGAGACCTTAATCGGTCAGCAAGCAATACAGCCAGGCGTATAGAGCTGCTAAAAGAACGCCTTGGGACAGATACCATCCCCTATGATTTGAGGCCCCTAGAGCAAAGCGAAGAGAAAGGTCACGTAGTAGCCCCTCTTAGAAGAGTATTTGATGCACTTGAGGAGCCTGTGCTGGTTAACGGGCAACCTGGACCACGGCCACCTCGAACTTCGACCCTGCAATATATTCCATTCACGACTACAGATCTGATGAATTGGAAAACACACACCCCATCTTTTGCAGAAAAACCTCAGGCTATGATGGACTTGGTGACTTCAATAGTAAATACTCATAGTCCTACTTGGACAGATTGTCGCCAGCTTCTGAATACTCTGTTCACCACTGAGGAAAGAAGAGACATAATTGAAAAGGCACAGATATATTTGCGTGAGCAGGCCAGAGTGGGAAATATTTTTAATATTGACCGTCATCTCCAAGACAACTTTCCCTTGGAAGATCCTAATTGGGATCCAAACAATGCAATTCACCTGGCCAGACTTACCACCTACTGCCAGACGCTTGTGCAAGGTATCTGCAGGGCATGCCAGAAGCCCACTAATATGTCTAAAGTTTCAGGAGGGTAGATGTGTTACCCATAGCACTGTTTCGTGTTCGGTGCGCACCCACAAAAAGACTTAAGTTGTCACCTTTTGAGCTCCTGTATGGGAGACCGCCCTCCTTTGTTCAGGATATTCCAACTGACCTCAAACAAATAGGAGACCATGCGACACAGGGACAAGTGCAATCTCTCTCCCGTGTTTTTGTCTCTCTCCCGTGTTTGTTTTTTATCTTAACAGGTGGGCCCTCGAGCGCACGCCGTGCAGCATTGCCGTGCCGATTCATCAGCTCCAGGCTGGCATAGCATATGGGTGAAAGAGTGGAAACGTGATCCACTTGCACCTAAGTGGCGTGGACCTTACACCGTCCTGCTCTCTACTCCAACAGCGGTGAAGGTAGCTGAGGTGACCCCCTGGATTCATCACTCCCGTTTGAAGAAGTCCGAAGGCAGTTGGACGTGCAAAGGTGACCCCTCTAATCCTTTAAAACTGACTCTCTCCAAAAACCCCTGTATCTAGCCCTACGGGGAACGGGCTAGGTCACGGGCAACATTAGACGACCGGCCTGCTGCAGCCACAACCTGGAAGCTGGCTGACCTGCGCACGCCTGAAGCTTGAGGAGCATCTGAACCAGCGATTGTGAAAGGGAAGATTCTCTTATACAATTGATTGACTGCCCCCCCCTTGTGGAACAATTATCAGAGATATTACTCATTGGGGATCCTCGGGATATATGTTTTGGTCTTGGTGGTTCCCCATTTCTGTCACTGGGGGAATTATATTGGGACTAATATTTATTTGCTATCACAATAAGGTAATCTTTTGTGGAAGGAATGCATATGCTAGACATCAACATGATTTTATTATTAATCCTGATCCCTTGGGAAGGGGAAGGGTCCTTGAATCTGACCAAATTTGCTAAATATGGATTCAGCCATGACCACAATATGTGGGTAGGTTTAGCTGAAATGGTAGCCAATGTTGCAAATAGGACCAATTGCCTTGTTTGCTCTCTTGGGCCAGATGATTCAGAGGGAGGTATGCCCTTATTACCGATACCATTAGATGCCATTGGTATGGTAAGCGAAATGCCACACCAAACAGAAATACAGAATTTCCCCGGATGGAACTCAACTAAACCATTACGAGTTATACCTGTACAAGGGGAATTCTGTGTACATAAATCATCAGATGCAGCTGATTCTACCATGATAGGTTCTTCTCATTGTCACTATACTTGGGATTATATTAAGAATAGTCATACCTGGGCACACGGTACTACCTATCGAACTCGGAATACCTTGCCCTGTGCACCTCCTTTTATTCATGCATGGAAAGTGGTATGGAACATAACTGTGACAGAAAAAGGCAATCTAACATACTGCACTGTGAACTCTCTACCTCTTTTGATATTTCGCCTTCTGTACTCCACGTACCAAAAACCTCAGACCCGATGGTTGTGGTGGATATGTGGAGAATGGGCATACAAGAAACTCCCTTCCAAATGGAGTGGGACTTGTTTCCTGGGATGGGTATTACCACCAATGTGGATTATGCCCACTAGTTCGGCCAAGCGAACACGAAGAAATGCTGATATTTCTCGTATAGCAGGAGGAAGTACCCAAAGTTGGAGCGGTACTGATGATTGGCCGCCAGAGCGCATTATAGCCTATTATGATCCTGCCTCCTGGAATCCTGGTGAGCTCATACAAGGGGCACGGGATCCTATTTATAATCTAAACAGAATAATTCATTGCAAGCAGTAGTGGAACTTGTAACCAATGCAACGGCCCAGAGTTTGAGACTTATTGCACAACAGTTGGATGAAAGTAGAGCCGCCATTTTGCAGCTGAAAATGGGAATGGATTATGTACTTGCCAGGCAGGGAGGCCTATGTGGAGTCTTGAACTTGACAGGGAATGCCTGTTGCTTTAACATTTCAGATAATGGTGAGGCAATCCGTGTGTTGGCCACAAAGATGGAGAGTATAGCACATGTCCCAGTACAAACATGGGAAGGATGGGATATGGGATGGCTCACCAATTGGTTACCTAATGTCACGGGACTCAAAGGGATATTATTGTCTTGCTTGTTTTTCTTGACGGTAGTAGTGATGGTTTTATGTATGATGCCATGTATCATTTCATGTTTTAGGAGTACAATTAGCAAGATGATTTCGAATGAAACTCTACCTCATATCATGGCACTATATAGAGCCTTACCTCAGGAATATGATGAAGATCAAGCTATCAAGGACACTTGGTAGCAAGGTCCTTGAGCTTGAAAGGGGGGAATGTGGCATCTGAATATAGACTGCATTTTTAATCAAGACTTATATTGGCTTATATCTTGATCAGGTTCCTAAATTAAATGGGCTTAGATTTTCAAATGTTTCATGCCAGCTGTTTAGAGAACCTTTGGCAATGTTTTCCTCCTAGACAAGGGGCCCCTTGATTTATAGCAGAAAACAATTCTCAAAGTCGTGAAAGGGGGGAATTACAGGTTAAAGAGCAAGGTTACGGACCCAACATAATTAAGAGTTGGTAAACAGTAAAATAAAACCATGTGCCTTAAACTTGAGCCACAGGACAAAAGGCCAAGAGCACATGGAAAACAAAGCAACTGGCTGGAGAAGGGGGGAGTGTAAACAGGGGAAGAGGCTTTTATTTCCTATTTTATTTTGAGGCTGTAAACTGTTCCTTCCTTTTACAAAGGCCTTATTCCTTTTAAGAGGCTACCTGTGTTGTGTATGAAATATATTGGCTTAAATGTAATTATGCAAAGGATTTAAGAAATGCTAGATTCTTATTTCATATAGTTGTAAGAGTTGTATTTATCCTGAAATTAAGTCAGCCACCAGCCTAGCCCCCCTGCCAGACAAGAGACGCCATCCAAGCAGTCCTGATATATAGTGGTCAGACATTTGTTTAGAAACCTTCAAATGAAGGAGATCTTTCAATGTTGATGTGAAACTCAAGATCCTTGACATATGTTTAAGATAAAAATTTAAGATTAACCATTTGTTTTAGAAGGCAATAGGGCAAGGAGGGCAAGAGGTGAGCTGGTAATTAAGATTCCTTGTTGAGACACATGTAAGATATATTAATACTTATTTGTCATTTATAGATGTAACAATATATAGCTCTTTGTGTTCCATATAAGGACAGGAGGATATGGGTGTATCTTTTTGTGATTGGTTATACCAATCAGCCAATAGGAATTTCAACCAGGCTGATTGGACAGAGGCAGCCACAGGAGGAGCAAAGGGGGCTGGATTAAGGGAATATAAGTGCTGGCCATAATGGCAGGAGGCCAGGCCAGAGCTTGGTAACCATATACCACTGTGCCTCTCATTTATTTGTCTGACAAATAAATTATTATTTTAATTTCTCTATTGCTGCGTTGAATATTTCATTCCAGCTAAGCGTTAACCACAAGCAGGGTGCTACAACATGACAGAAAATAGAGAAAGATGGAAAGGATTTGCTGAAATAATTAATAGAAATGAAATACAAAAGGGAGATGAGAGGAGGTTGATGAAACAAGGGAATGAAAGAGAGGATATTGAGATGGTATGATGTGTGTTTTTTGAATTGTTTTTGCTCTTGTTTTGTTTAATGTGTTGATGTTAATGTTGTGTTGTGTATTGTTTATATATTGTACTGTATTGTTTTGGGGTTTTTTTGCTTTTCCTTTCCTTTTCTTTTCTTCCTTCTTTTCTTTTTCCTTTTTGTAAGGTTTAAAAGTAATAAATATTATTTTTTTAAAAAAAGATTTCTTCTTCGAATGATGTCACAGACAGCACCATCAGAGATGTTACAAAAGCTTCAGAAAAAAACTTGAGACACATGAGGTACAAATGAAAGTAAGAGAGAGAGAGAGAGCAGTTCACTGATCTCAGGCATTTATCTCTCCTGGCTCAACATGACCTTGAGCTAGTCAAAACAATATTTGCATCAGGAGTGAACCTTCTAGAAGCTTCCAGAATCTTCTAGCACTTTCCAGTTTCTGCCCTCAAAGATTTTAGTCATGACAGTATCATCTGCTACATTCCCAGAACTGGCTTCTCCCTTGTGTGAAAGCTCAAACATAATGCAGGAATGAACTGTTAACATTGGGGAATCTGCAGAAACTGCCTTCTCTATGCAGCTCTGGCCTATATGCCTATAATATCCAGTGTGAGGGTGAGATGAAAGGATGAGTTTTGCACCAACTGAAGTTTCCGAAATGCCTTCAGAGCCTGATGAGCTGATGGGTTTCAACTAACTGATGTTTCTGAATTGTCTTCAGAGTAGAACATCTTACAGTAATCTAACTTAGACGTTCCCAGAGCATAGACAACAGTAGTTAGGTTGTCTGTGTCCAGATAGGGGTAAAGCTGGGCCATCAGCCGAAGCTGATGAAAGTTGCTCTTGGCCACTGAAGCCACCTGAGCCTCAAGAGACAGCAAAGCATCCAGACGTCCCCCCAAGCAGAAGATATCTGCCTCTTGGGTCTTCCAGTGAGTCTTTAATAACAAGGGGGAACATTCATGCTATAAGCACTGTATCCACCGTACAGAATCAGGATCATCCCTGATAAATATGGGTGGATGGACACTTTCCCATGCATTGCACGATGTAATATTCCTGTCTGGAGTAAAATGTTCATGTGAGAATATAGACATCAGCTGTACTATCAACCTGTTGGGTACAGAAGACATCCTTCCAGTAAAACAGTATATGGGAACTACTGTAATATTCAAGACCAATTAGCAAGTAGACCTTCATTTTTTTTCTACTAATGATGCTTCATTTCCATCACCTACAGGGGAAAAAATAGGCTTCCAGCGTTTCTTCTAGGACATCCTGTAACAATTTTCCACAATTTTCTGGAATGGATTCTGTTTGACTTCTGAGGTACCACTGTACAGAAGTAGATGGGGCAGTGTCTGACTGCATTAATAGACAGCCTCATAACTTCCTAATGAGGGAATTAGGATTACAATTTGAGCAAGGCTGTCATAGCCCTTGTCAGATTTTCCCTTGGTATTTCCTAGGAAGTGGGTTATATAATCTGATAGAAAAAGGGAAAGCATGAAAATGTTCTGTTGAACTTTACTTGGTTTCCTGTTTTTTCTGCGCAGAACAACCACCAAGAGCCAAAGAGAGCCATGGCTAAATTTAATGAAAATGAGGAGGGATATCCAAATTTGCTGAGCTTTTTTTTTTTGCAGTTTTCATAAAATATTTATTAAGATTTTCAAGAAGTTACAAAATAGAAAAAGAAAAAAAGAAAAGAAAAATGCAAAAAAGAAAAATACAAAATAAAAACAGTTAAAAAACAATTCAATCATCACATATTTTTCATTTACTTATTTCCCGGACTTCCTCACGCCTTCCTTCTCTGTATTCCGGTTCAGATGATTATTTCAGCAAATCCCTCCCCTCTTTTAAATCCTTTCCATAATTCATAATATTCTGTCACCAAATTTGCTGAGCTTTTTTTAGGGGGAATTGCACATGCGCCATCACCCCAGCAGGGCCATTGATGGGGGTTGGCAAAGTGGGCAGCCGTTCCCCCCATGCCACTGCAGAAAATGCTCTCTAGAGCGTGCGCCTCCCACAGCAACATGTTGGGGAGTTGTGCGCCTGCCAACCAGCTGGCTGGCGGCATGCGACTCCCCCCCGCCCACTTATCCATGAATAGGATGATCACAGTTTTTTGACATTATTTTTGAGTAAAAAATCCTTGTCTAATGCACTGAAATATAAAGTATACTTATTCCGAGTTTCAGCCTTTGGAGATGTCTGGAGAGCTACAGCTTCTTCCCTGTGCTTCATCTAGACCTTGAGGGTAGGAGGTGACATTTGTTCAGTTGTGTGTCCGTCTATGTGTGTTTGTGCAAATCAAAGATTGGGATCAAGATGAATGCTGAAAAAGCTATGGCATTCTAGTAACATCCCTCCATAAAAGCAAAGAGCCAGTTTTTGAGGTAACGAATGGAGTTGGTGCAGTCTGATCGTTGCAACGACAAGAGAATGTCATTTCCTTATTTGGGAGATCCAATCTTTAGCCTTTCCCAGAAACATTAAGAACATAAAATAAGCCCCACTGGATCAGCCTAAAGGGCCAACGAGTCCAAAATCCTGTTCTTTCTGCTCAGTGAGTTCCTGTGTCTTCCTTTATCTCTGCTCAGGTGCATTTCTCCCCAGTTCCATATAATGTTCCAAGAGGCCAACTGAGGCTGGCCCAGCAGTCTACGCCAGGCATAGGCAAGCTCCGGCCCTCCAGATGTTTGGGACTACAATTCCCATAATCCCTGACCACTGGTCCTGTTAGCTAGGGATGATGGGAGTTGTAGTCCCAAACAACTGGAGGGCCGGAGTTTGCCTATGCCTGGTCTATGCCATTGCTTAGTGATCCAGCTTGAAGAGGAGAAATGTGTGTCTGTTGCTGAAGAGGCATCATGGAGTAATGTTTCCTGAAAAAGGCACCCACATAATTGATTCAGGAGGCTACAAGGGGATTCTGAAGGCTTTATACCTCGCAGTTGGTGGAAGGCATGGATGTGCTGAACAGATCGTGGCCAGCAGGTCTCCTCTACTCTTTCCTTCCAACTCCTTTTCTGGTTTGAGTGCGGAAAAAGGAGCGACAAGAGAAAGCAGCAATCAAACCTGTTGCTCCCTATTGGCCCAAGAGATCATTGTTTTCTGAGATAGTATAGCTAGTCGTAGCCGCATCATGGACTCATTCTTGAAATGCCGCCTGTGGGGATTCCAATCACGGCAGAGAAGGTCAGCATGGGGCAGGGAACCAATTGTACATTGCTTTGGGGTGGGTGTAACCACTCTTTGAGCATAGGTTGGAATTCTCTCTATATAAGGTGTCTCTTCCTGAAGGATGCTCAGAGGCGCATACGAGCGAAAGAAGACATTTTGATCCACTCTTTGGGAGACCAATTTCTATTACACTAGGTAAGAAAAAGGTTTGGACATGCTCATCTACAAAGCTATTTTTCATTGTTTTGTTCAAGAGCGGGAAAGGTGGCCTAGAAGACACACTATAGGTGGGTTTTTAATCAGCCAGCTTTTGAATAGCTAAACTTTGTCTGTCATTTCTTTTCTTCCATATCTGATTTCAATTTTCCCTGATTTTTTGATTTTCAATTTGATAGAATAAACCTTTTCCACTTTTAACAACACTTTTCTCCTTGTGTGCCCCCCCCCCCGAATTTTATTTCTGTATGCAGATATTCATTCATTCAGCATGCTGAAATTCAGGTTACAATGCTTTCTCCAGAATTTATTGGGACATCTGAAAGAGAAAGAGGGTCTGACTTGAATTTTATGTATTTCTTAATCCATCTGTTTGAATTTAAGGACGGGCACAGATGTCTGCCTTTTTCCTCTTTGCTCATCCCTTTTTCCTTTTGTATAATTACAATCTTCAGCCTGCGAGTAGGGACTACCTATTTTTCAATTGGTTGTACTTATGCTGCCCTGGGAGTCAAACACTGTTCCTTCTTTCTGGCAATAAAGATACATTGGCAATAAAAGCAATAAATTGCTATTATTTCATGAAAACCTGAATCAGCTCCCTGAGGAGGCCACCACACTCTGACTAAGGTTAACAGTTTGGCCCTTTGGGAAGTAATGTCTTGAATTTCAGTATGCTAATTTGGGGAACACACTTCTGTTTATTTCTGCTGTAGTGACATGAAGAATAATGGTGTCATTCATTATCCTTGCAGAGGCTAATTTTTGTGTGATTTTTGAAGTGCTTATTAGTCTCTGGAACTGAGTTTTATCCTTTTCATCAATGTGTCTAACCACAATATATATGATTGTATGGGGTGGAGGAAGAGAGATGGGAATGGGGAAGGGCCAAAACACTATGCTAGACAATAAAGGCGTACCTTGGATCCAAACGCCTTGCGAGTCAAACATTTTTTGCCCCTGAATGCTGTAAACCTGAAAGTGAGTGTTTCGGTTTGTGAACGTGCTTTGAAAATTGAACATCTGGTGCAACTTTTCTGGCTTCCTGCAGCCAATCAGGAGCTGTGCCTTGGTTTCCAAAAATTTTGGAAGTTGAACGGAGTTCCGAAACGGATTCCGTTTGACTTCTGAGGTACCACAGTACTGATGTAGATGGGACAGTGTCTGACGGCAGTATTAGGCAGCCTCATAACTTCCTAATGAGGGAATTGCGATTACTATTTGAGCAAGGCTGTTATAGCCCTTTTCAGATTTTTCCTTGATATTTCCTAGGAACTGGGTTATATAATAAATCTGATGGAAAAAGGGAAAGAATGAAAATGCTCTATTGAACTTTAAACTGTTTCCGGTTTTTTCTGCACAGAACAACCACCAAGAGCCACAGTGAGCCATGGCTGCCAAGGGGCCCTGTCCTTTATGGCTGCTCTTGGTTTTGCTCTCCTGGATGGTGCTGGGGACTGAAGCCTCCTGGGACTTCCAATCCTTCAAACACGAGTATGTCAATTACCCGAAGACTGAAGTCAAAGATTACTGCGACTATATAATCAAGAAAAGAGGCCTGGTTCCCAACGCCGAACGCACTTTCGTTCATGTCTCAGACCAAGATCTTAAAAAACATCTGCACTTTTTCTGGCCGCCCATACACTGGTGCCATGTTGAGCTCATCTGATTTTCCAGTCACCAGATGTGTAAGATTTAAATTCATCTACCACGATATAGACTATAGTAGGAGAATTTCGCTTAGATGTGAGAACGGATACCCAATTGAATTAAGATATTGAATGCCATTGTTGCACAAGCAGACTTCTGCTCAGGCAACAAACCTCCGCTACCATCCTCTCCGACACTCAGCAGCCCCCTACACTTTCCCCCTCCTGGACTCCATCCCTCTCAAGAAACCTCTCAAGGTAGTCCTCCAATCTTCCAGGGCAGATCTGGGCAAAGGCAAGAGGATTGCAAGAAGGCGGAGTTGAAGAAGTCCTTTTACTTAAGCAAATATCTGTTTTACCTGCTCACAAGTCACCATTGGATTGCCACCAGGATTTCTTCCTTCCTGAGGGTGAAAAGGCCACTCTGATCACTTTGGGCCTCCACTTTGTCCCACCGCCTATCTCCTACATCACTTTTCATCATATATAAGTATGATCTCATGCCTTTTCTCATGATTTTTGCTGCTGTGGGATCAAGCAGTTATTTGTGGTATGCTGGTTGCCTGTTTAAACCCAGCCTCTTTTCTAACTCTTCCACCTTGTGACTCAGATAAGCAGACATGGAATATATCTTTCTTATATACAGCTTTGTTCTTTCCCCCTTTTTTTCTCTGTATCACTCTGTTTCTTATAAAACTGAAATTATGTCAATAAAATATGAACATTAAAATCCCTGAAACTGTCTATGACTTTCTGGTCCACTTCCATTTGTCTTTCTCGCAGCACTGTCAGTTCTGTGCTTTTCTCACTCACCAAAATAATGTCAGGGATGTGGCTGGATAGAACACCTGGCATGAGTCTGACTCTGGAGATGAAGGAATGCCAGTACAGAGGGAGCCAGAGTCTGACTCTGGAGAGGAGGGACTGCAGCCGCAGACAGAGCAGGAGTGGGTTAGTTCATCCCCCCTTCATCAAGAGTTCCCAGACTCAGATAGAGCAGCAAACTCGGAAAGCTCGCAGGAGAAGGGAGGGGAGGAGATGGATGACATTGAGGGGGTTGCTATGCAACCAGGAGGGAGGCAGCGTTTAGAGGGGTCATCGTTTGATAGTGGGGGGGGGGAGTTCACCCACCTTCTCGCCAAACCAGAAGAGCTGAGAGGGTTAAAATGCAATAGGTATACAAGAGAGGAAGGACAGGCCTTTGGCACCCTTTGTGCTGTGAAAGGGGCAGGGACTCAGAATGACCAACTCGTAGCTAAGAGCGACAGGTTCGGAGCCGCTCTCTGGGTGTTAATTGTAAATAAACATGTCATAAAACTGACAGGGACTCATTAATTCTTATTGTGGCTTGCTTGATTGCCTGTCTGAGATCATTACACTACTTGATGAAAGGTGTCTCCCTAAACAAAACAGTAACCTTTTTAAAGAGATTTTTTTTTTGTTTACCTATAGCTCATACTTAAAAATATGGCAATTTGTAAAACTTAGGCAAAACAGTTTGTGGAAATGGAGCCAAAGACAGTAGAACCAACTACTTCTAGTTTTGTCCCATTTCCCAAGCACTCACTCCCCACCCTGAATTCTGCAAGGCCAACCCTGAATCTGAGAAGGAAGTTGACAACCAGGGAAACCCCCTGGGCTGGCATAAGAAAGGAGGCAGGTGATGGCTGACTGGGGTCAGGTTGCATTTGTTGGGGCAGTGTTCCTTTGATCCTAAAGGACCAGCCTCCACTGGTTTCTCCTGGCACCGTCAGGGACTAATCTGATTGGTGTCCTGAGAATTCCATTTGGACTTTGGGGAAAAGTCAAATAGAATGGGGTCCTGCAAGCTGGCCGTGTGCCATAGGCCAGAAGCGGTGTCCCCCATAGAACAAAAGGCCAGGCAAAGCATTGACAGGGTGTCATCTGGAGGTGCAGGCAGACAGAGAGGAGCAAGAGAGAAGACTGGAGGCTAAATAAAGGAAACTGTAAGTTATTGGGTTTGATTGTTGTTGCATAAGAGCGTAACAGTTATTGAAAGTTGACAGCAACAGTGGATCTATTTCAGTTTATGGAAGGTGGGAGTAAAAATCTACACAGAATTAACACTGCAAACTTTTAGCACATTATATATAAATAGATCTTGGGTAGGACTGCCATATCCAGAAACAAAAGTTTTTGGCATTTTTTTTACAAATTAAGATTTTGAACTGTTTTTAAGGAAATTCACCTAAATCAACATTTCTGACATGGGTTGTCATGTGTCCAGATTTTTCTGGACATTTCAGCAAATTCCAATCAGACACTGGCCAAATCCTAGCTGTGTCCGGGAAATTCTAGACTTATGGCGACCCTAATGTTGGGTAAAGGAACATTTCAGAGAACATTACTTGCTTGTAGGGCTTTCGAGAACTCCCTGGAACTCAGTCCTGGCACCTCTCATGAGGGCACCATTGCCATTTAAAAGAAGAAAAAGAAGAGGGGTTCATGATGAGTTCTGGCACCTCCTTTTCTAGAAAAATAGCCTTCATGCTTGGGAAACATAAGTAGAATGTAAAACATGTTGTTGCGTGACAAAGCCCCCATGATTGTCCACCTAATGGCCAATAAACACACGGACATGAGAGTTTTGGTTTATGGGTTCCAATAGGCCACAACTTTATTGGTTACAGATGTGAACGTGTTGGCTTAGGCATTGGGTGAAGCCAGGCTATTTCTTGACTCCTGCCTGTCTGCTGGGAGTCCATCTAAGGGTAAACTACCATTAGGGGGCGCCCTATGAATTACATCAATTAGCGACACCCCGAGGGGTCCCCGTAAGGGTTGAGACATGGCCCTAGCCCACATCCTGGCCTTGGACAGAATTCACAACTCCGGATCCCTTTAACAGGATACCCTTACTGAGGATGGGCAGGCGGAGGCTACAACCTCCCCTCCATATAAACAAAGGCTAACCGCCACTCGAGCCCAAAGGGCTTGCCGCCAACACCCTCACACCTGCAACCAATCCCTGATGGACTCTGAAGTGTCATTCAACAGGGTATCATTGCCGACATCATGAAGGTGTACCCCGTCACCGCGAGACAAGGCTTCCTTGTCGAAGGTGAAGACAGGTGATTGCTTTCTTTCTGGCTCTATTAATGGCCAGAAAGGAAAGCTAAGACCAGGCATCCCCAAACTCGGCCTTCCATATGTGTAGGGACTACAATTCCCATCATCCCAGACCACTGGTCCTGTTAGCTAGGGATGAAGGGAGTTGTAGTCCCAAAACATCTGGAGGGCCGAGTATGGGGATGCCTGGCTTAGACTATTGTTGAAGCTTTGTTTATTTTATTTTATTTTTTAAATGATATTTATTCAAAATTTCATCAAAACAAGACACAGAGGGGAAAAAATATACAGCAAGAAATAAAACAAAAGGAAAAAAAACCCCAAAAATGAAAGAAGAAAAATACAAATCTCAGATCAGTGGCGTAGCGTGGGTTGTCAGCACCCGGGGCAAAGCAAGTAATTTGTGCCCCCTAACCCGTGGATTTGCGCCCCCTAACCCGTGGATTTGCGCCCCCTAACCCTAACCCCCAGATGTTGCGCCCGGTGCGGCCGGCCCCCCCTGCACCCCCCACGCTACGCCACTGTCTCAGATTGCAACTTTTCATTTGCTTGATTCTTGAACCTCCTCGCACCTCCCTTTTTGTATTCTAATTTAATTCGTTATTTCAGCAAATTCTTCCCATGTTTCTCAATTTTAATTTAAATGATTAATCTTCACAATCTCTCTTATTTATTAATCAAGATAACCTTTCCATCCTTTAATGTAATCTGTTATTCAATTTACCTTAATCTCTTTACCCTTATCTTATCTTAAAAATCTTCAAATTTCAAAGTTTACATCATATTCATACATATCTCCTTAAAATCATTTCTACTAAAGCCAATTTAGTTCCTTTCCAGCATATTCCCTCAAATTTCATTGATGTTGCGCTAATTCCAAAATTAGCAAAAGAATTTCCCTTGATATCTCTAATTTTTATCCAACGTCCCTTCTTCCTGGTTTTGGGTCATGTCAGTCCTTTCTGTCCATTACATCCAGTCCATCAATCTGGTGTTCTAATGTCCGAGGCCCTTAAATCTCTTCTAGGCCCCTTCTGCAATTTTTTTTGTTCTTGTTTGTGCTTGCACACTTCTTTATCAATTGTTGGTTTCTTGGGGAGTGGGTTCCATCCAGTAATAGTTTCCATTTTCCTTCATCAGATTGGCCCCTTCCCCCCAGTCCCACTCCCCGTCTTCATCTTTGTAATCCAAAGGATATTTATCCAGAAGATAGTTGTTCACCTGTTTCATAGTCCCACTAGAGTTAAAAGCTTCCTTGACTTCAAATACTTCCCAGCAGTCTCCAAGTTCAATCTTCCAACACAGTAGCTTTTGTTCCTGCAGGACTTTGGATCTTTCCATTTGTGTTGTTTGAGGAGTAATCACTGCCTTTTCTTTCTCCATCTGCCCTTGGACTTGCCTTGTCAAACCAGATTCCTGAATTGATCGCTGTATAACTTCTTTATCCTTATTCCCTGTTAAATCATATTCACTGGCCACAGCACTCATCAGGTCCAATTTTTCATGCATCAAGTTCATTTTCTCATGCAGCTGCTCCAGCAAAGCATTAGTCATGCCAAGGGCAGACACCAAACCTTCCTGCCAACACATTTCTGTTCAAGATCAAGGTCAAACGGCTGGTCCCACGATCCAAATCTCACATCTGTAGAGTCTCCAAGTAAGCTGCAACAACAAACTGACAGGCTCCTTCTAGGGAACACAATTTCTATTTGTATCCATTTTTAAAATATATCCAACAAAGGAGATTACTTTCGATTTCAGTTCCTTTCGATTTCAGATACTTTGTTTCTTTAAAAAGAAAAGAAATGCAGAAAGTAGCGTTGAAGTTAATTTGTTTCTCTCTCTCGCTCTCTTTTATAAACTATCTGTCAAAGTGCTCCACTTTCAATCAATGGACGTCTCAAACAGTTTCTGTCCCGACACCCCGTCCCCAGGTTTGGGGCGATGGAAACTTAAATTCCTTTACTCTCCTCCTGCAGGATTAAACAGTCAAATCCCCCCCCCTTCTCCTGCTTCCAAGGGGGTTTTATTGGTTGTGGATGCAGGAAATTTCCAACTTTAAAGCAGTTTTTCAGGCTATTAGGTTGCGAGGTCTTTGCTTCAATCTGTATACAAAAACGGGAGGCGGACTTTCTGTTTACACCTTCCTGCTTTGTGCCTAATTCATAAATTTTGCAAATTTCTTAATCCAATTCTCCGTTTTTACTCACGGGTGCTTGATTTAAAGTCCAAATGTCATCAGGAAAAAGTCAGCGCTCTCCGGCGATGGCTGCGCGGCTTCCCTCCATGGAAATAGCGATCGGTTCGCAGCACCGCGCTGCTCACTCCACTTCACTCCGGAGCCCCAAAAAGGGGTTTCCTCGTGAGTAGGGGAGGCGCTCTTGGTGCTCAGCCGAACCCCACGTTCCCACGCTTCTCCGCCTGGGATTTCTAGCGGGGCCCCGCCTTCGCCGCGGCGGGAAGACCCAATTTCCACAGAGCCCGTTCCTCCGATCGGAGGAACTCCGCCATTCGTCGTTGGCGCTGAACCGGAAGTCCCTATTGTTGAAGCTTTGTTTAAGCTGCCAACCGGGAAAGGTAAGCAGACTTATTATAAGGGGAATACTTTTTTTTTTTAAGAGGGGTGAAAATACAGCATTAAACCACTAGAATGGGAAGCTGTTGTGTGTCCGAATTGCAACATTCAAAAGTGACTCCGATTTAGGTCTCATTAAATGCTACTAGGCAAGGGGGAATTAGTTAAACTGTATGACGCACTGTGAAGTGTCATTCAACAGGGTATATCACTGCCCACATTGGAAAGGTGTACCCCATTATTGCAAGACAAGACTTCCTTGTTGAAGGGGAAGCAGGTGATTGCTTTCTTTCTGGCTCTATTAATGGCCAGAAAGGAAACCTAAGACCAGGCCTCCCCAAACTTGGCCCTCCATATGTTTAGTTTACAATTCCCCTCATCCCAGACCACTGGTCCTGTTAGCTAGGTATGATGGGAGTTGTAGTCCCAAAACATCTGGAGGGCCGGGTTTGGGGATGCCTGGCTTAGACCATTGTTTAAGCTTTGTTTAAGCTGCCAAGCGGGAAAGGTGCGCAGACTTATTATAAGGGGAATACTTTTTTTAAGAGGGGTGAACATACAGCATTAAACCACTAGATGGGGGAGCTGTTGTGTGTCCGAATTGCAACATTCAAAAGTGACTCCGATTTAGGTCTCATTAAATGCTACTAGGCAAGGGGGAATTAGTTAAACTGTATGTTTCAAAGTTCCGTTTATTGAAAAGGCTATGTGAAAAAATTGATGATTGAAGGAAAAATTAATAAAAGTTTGCATGCCTACATGTTAGAGTGAATATGCCTCCCTCCCCCCATAACCACCAGCCCCCAGAGATTTAACTTCCATGTACACTGAGGTGGGAGCACCCAATCCTGAATATGGCAACTTCAGAAAACACCCCCCAAAGGCATTACTTCACCCCCACAAAATCTCCAACAGATACATTTTTTTCCCTAAAATGCAAATGAAATACTAAGCACAGGAATTTGCATATCATGAGGACTATCCCTTGTAAATGCTGACTCAACACATTGTTGTTTATCAAGTACTGACTGGCAAGTGTCAATATTCACACAGACATGTGATCATGACTAGACAGCATCCACCATTTGCAGATGAGAATTTGAAAGGATATACAGTGGTACCTCGGGTTAAGAACATAATTCATTCCAGAGGTCCATTCTTAACCTGAAACTGTTCTTAACCTGAGGTACCACTTTAGCTAATGGGATCTCCCACTGCTGCTGCCGCTGCGCCACCACTCTGCAACTTCTGTTCTCATCCTGAAGCAAAGTTCTTTACCCAAGGTACTATTTCTGGGTTAGTGGAGTCTGTAACCTGAAGCATCTGTAACCCGAGGTACCACTGTACAGTCATACATTGAGAGTTGAACAGAATCCATTCCGGAAGTCCGTTTGACTTCCATAATGTTCAGAAACCAAAGCACGGCTTCTGACTGGGCGCAGGAAGGTCCTGTAGCCAAGCGGAAGCCACAGAAGCCCCGTTGGATGTTCGGGTTGCAAACCAGAACAGTCACTTCTGGGTTTGTGGCATTCAGGAGTCAAAACTTCCAAGTTCCAGGGCGTTTGAGATCCAAGGTACGACTGTACAGTATTCGTTTGAACTCCAAGCCGTTTCACAAAGCAGCCTGAAAGAAAGCGTTTATACACCCACTTTACTTTCCCCCCAGGTATCTCTTTCAGGCGGTGGTCGCCCACGATGATGCCTTTCAAGGGATCTGGCCTTGTGCTCCTCACCCTTCTGGTGTCTGTGCTAGTCCTGGGAGCCTATTGTGCACCCAGCTATGAGACGTTCCTAACCCAGCACTACGATAATCCCAAGAGCAGCGTCGGCAAGCAGTATTGTGATGTCATGATGAAAAGACGTGGGCTGGACAAACCAGCATGCAAGGAAGTGAACACCTTCATCCACGGCACCAAGAATAACATCATAGCTGTGTGCACTGCATCTGGAGGGAAGGATTATGGGAAGGGGTTGAGGATTAGTCTCCGCCCCTTCACTGTCACCACCTGCAAGCACAAAGGCGGCTCAACTCGCCCACCTTGCAAGTACTCTGATAACAAGTCATCCAGGTACATCGTCATTGCCTGTAATCAGGATGGGAAGCCTGTGCACTTTGATGAAAGCCTCATTGTACCATAGGATTTTCAAGGCCCAGATAAAAAATGTTATGTCATCTCCTACACCTTCACTGAAAATGTTTGATTTCTTTAGAAGCTTTCAGTTCTAAAACTGAGTAAAGAAGAAATGTTTAAAAGAGTCTTTGCTAATTGTTAATTACCATGTTGATTCCCTGCATATGTATCTGTCCCATGTCTGAGTCCTGAAAGCTCAAGAGTACGGGAGTGTGCGTGTTTCTAATACATGTGGAAATAAAAATCATTTGCTTTAATCACCCCTATCCATAGCTGTATCAGGCAGCAACATGGCAGAACATTACACAAACCTGGGGAGATTGGAAGCTTTGGAGGAGTGGACCCTCTATTTCATAAAACAGTGTGAAATATTGAGCAGGAAACAGGTTATGAAATGGCTTTCAGATCAGGAAGCTTCCCCTGTGCACAAGCCATAAGTCAATGTAT
The DNA here is from genome assembly GCF_004329235.1 of Podarcis muralis. Taxonomy (NCBI): domain Eukaryota; kingdom Metazoa; phylum Chordata; class Lepidosauria; order Squamata; family Lacertidae; genus Podarcis; species Podarcis muralis. Next base: position 35,549 of record NW_021164350.1, on the reverse strand, counting down.
TTCCTCTATGCTTATCTGAGTGTCGGGGACCGTGCTGAGGAGGGGTGCACTGAGGAGGAACAGTGGGAGCCTCCGCCTGATCCGGATCCTGAATCTTCCCAGAGCAGTATAGATTTGGAAAGGTGGTTTGCAGACGGACACAGTTCAGAAGGCAGAAGCTGGGAAATACTGGATGGGGAACAGCTAGGAGAAGCACTGGGAGAGAGAGGGTTAACAGATTCACTGTCTATGGAAAGCATTCATCCGCTCAGCCCAAGGTCAAGAAGAGCTGATAAGGTGGCAGCACAGAAAGCACAGTAGTTACAAGACACGGTAGTGACATGGGTGACTAGGGAGGAAGTGGGTGGAACCCTGAATTGGGAGTGCCACCGTTCCTAGGAAATGGATTCTTTGTTCTCTCGCTGTGATCATTAAACTTTCTAACTGGTAAAAAGACTCCTTTTCCTTTGATCTGCTTATGTACAGCCAAAGGGGGAAGGAATGCCAATTCTCTGAAGTCTGACACTGAGTCACAGTGGGAGGGGGAGGGGTCAGAAACAGAAATGGGTTTCAATAAGCAACAACTGACACAAGACACCGACACAAAATGACTCCCCCTTCAACTCCCCTATTTTATTTTAAAATCTCTGCCATCTGAAAAATCATTGTGGTTAGACTCCTTTCTTTTGACTTCACCCATCTTTCTGTTCTCTGTAATTCTACTGAGGTGACACCATTGAAATCCCCCATGTAATCCATTCTTTTAACCAACACAAACAGGCTGCCTCATACTACATTTGCAGGTCTGGCAGGGAAATGCCTCCTCTTTCCTTTATATCTATCACAAGTTTATGTTTCATTGTTAGCTTTTCCCCCTGCCAGATGAATTTAGAAATATCCATCTTCCAGTGTTTGAAGCAGCCTGAAGTATTTACATTTGGAATTGATTGTAATCAATAATACTTTGGTGGTCCCGAGCCTCAGGGAGGTTAGACTGACCTCGACCAGGGCCAGAGCCTTTTCAGCTCTGGCCCCGGCTCTGTCGCAAGAACCTAGGGCCCTGCAGGACTTGACATCTTTCCATAGGGCCTGCAAGACGGAGCTGTTCCGCCAGGCGTTTTTTCTATGGAACTCTATATGTAACGGGCCTCCTTGGCTATTTCTAGAGGCCCATGGGATACCAGCACACGTGGCTGGGCCTGGTGAACATTTAATATACCTTACCCCTACGGCTGCAATTCGTGGGTTCCCACTTAATTTTATTCTTAATTTAAATGTGATTTTGAACTGTATTTTAACCAATTGTTCGATTTTGTGTTTTTAATGTATTATATATTTGGTGTTAGCCACCCTGAGCCCGGTCTTGGCTGGGGAGGGTGGGGTATTATTATTATTATTACTATTATTATTATTAGAGTGCATTTTAAGCACTCCCCATGACATATTACAGCTCCATTCTTCTCTTTTGTTGCTATTTCGCTCCAGAGTTGTGCTTAATTCTCTTTCCCCACTTCCTGCCCCACCCACTTGGTGACACACTTGAGTGCCCCCCAAGGGGGTTTCTTATTATCAGTCTGACAAATCTTTATTATTTATTATTACTGTTTTCTTTATTTTCTTTAAAATTTTTGCACCCCTAAGAATTTGGCAACCAGGCAACCCAACCCTGTGGCCCTGCCCATGCTACACCACTGCTTACAGTGAAGATATGGGATTCTGCAGATAACTGGGAATGAATGAATGAATGGAGAAAGAGTTTGCTGGGGTTATGCCAGTGCTTGAAGTAATAAAAACCCAGGTTTTTCCCCATGTTTGTTTTATTTATTGTGAGCTTCAGAGATATCCAATTCTGTGGGGAAAGTGGGATGTAAACAAACAAACAAACAAACCCAAAACAAACACACTAAAAGTGTGTTTGTGGCAGGGGAGGTTATAGGCTTTCCCCTTTGTTTTTATTATGTATTTCATAGTTTTCTTTTGTATTTTTGTTCAGTGACCTGCCCTGAGGTCTTTGGATGAAGGGTGGTATATGAATTTAATGAATTAATTAATCAATCAATCCATAATTGTTAATAAAAATAAAAATGCTGGCAAAACAGAAAACTGATGACTCATGGAAGTTAAGCTTACTCTGCCCAAAACATTTTAAAAGATGTGCTGGGAGCTATTAGGACCCCCTTTCTCCCCCTTTTGATGGGACCAAGGAAAATGGACTTTTGCAGAAAAGAAATATGTACTCCCACTCACGTTTGCCCCTCTCCTGTCTGTGAGACTTTGTATACTTAAGCCAGAGTTTTCTGAACAAACAAGAATAAAACACACTGTCCTGTTTTTGCGGGGGAAATAGTTATTTTAGCAAAGTCAGAAAGGCCTGTAAACTCACACATTGAGGACAATAAGCCTCAACATACAAAAGCTATGTAGAAACTAGTTAACATGAATGTTGCAAAAGGGACTTGAGGACTTGGCCAAGATGGCGGGCCCAACTCTAGTGAACTCTTGACATTCCCTGGGGTTTCTAGACCCTACCAGTCCTCTGCGAAGAGAATGAATGACACCATTATTCTTCATGTCACCACAGCAGAAATAAATAGGAGTGAGTTCCCCAAATTAGCATACTGAAATTCCCAAAGTGCCAAACCATTAACCTTAGTCAGAGTGTGGTGGTCTCCTTAGGTAGCTAATTCAGGTTGTCATGAAATAATAGCTATTTATTGATCATTTCCTCCAAAAATTAAACAAACCCTGGATTTAGCAATATTTACATTCCAGAGACAGCATTGTAACCCAAATTTCATGGCTGTTACATAAAGCCATCTCATCAGCCTTCTCTACTCTGAATTGATGCAACCAATCCACAGCTAAGCCACCACATCTATTGTCAGAGAGCTTGTGCTCAAAGATGATTGGCTGCCAGTGAAATGCAGGTAAAGAATATGCTGCCGTGACTAGACCTTAGGAGAAGGAGTCACACAAAGGTTAAATATTGTTTCACAAAAATCAATATCTGCATACAGAAATAAAATTCGGGGGGGCATACAAGGAGAAAAGTGTTAAATATGGAAAAGGTTTATTCTATCAAAGATGGGAGAAAATTGAAATCACGTATGGAAGAAAAGAAATGACAGACAAAGTTTAGCTATTCAATAGATGGCTGATTCAAAACCCTTCAGTGTGCCTTCTAAGCCACCTTTCCCACTCCTGAACAAAACAATGAACATAGCTTTGAAGCCGAGCATGTCAAGGCCTTTTTCTTACCTAGTGTAATAGAAATCGGTCTCCCAAAGAGTGGATCGAAATTGTTAGGATATTTCCGTTCCACCTTAAAAGGGAGCAGGCTTTGTGAGTCACAGAGTCTGCGTATTTCCTGTTCACAGGAAGTTTATGTTTGTCAATTGCTTTCGTTTTCGCTCTGTGCCTGAGACATTGAAGCAGGCAGTCATGTCTTTTCTTTGTTCTGACCAACGCTGAATAAAGTTATAAATAATGCTCCCCTGAGTGCGTCTTTCGCTGTACGAACTCTGCGATAGAGCGTGCACGAGCTCTGGAATGTGGAAAGCTATTTCCTGGGCCTCGTGTCACTAATTGACTGATACTGTATCTACGGGAGATCGATGGACGTCCGGAGTCAACGTGGAGGCAGTGATGGCCTTTGTCTCCCTGGCAGTATCCCAACAGAAATATCTTCCTTCGCTCGTATGCGCCTCTGAGCATCCTTCAGGAAGAGACATCTTATATACAGAGAATTCAGGTATGGTGGATGATTATACTTGGAAAATTATTACTGGATGTCCTGGAACATCCAGGACTGGGAACCCATTTACCTCCTGTGGGAGATGGAAATAATAATAATAATAATAATAATAATAATAATAATAATAATAATAATAATTTTTTATTTATACCCCGCCCTCCCCAGCCAAGGCTGGGCTCAGAGTGGCTTTCAAGCAATAATAAAAACAAGATGAATGATTACAACTTAAAAACAAAAATAAAATACAACATTAAAATAATGGAACATTAAAATATTAAAATGTAGCCTCATTGCAGGAGGAGAAGGAAAAGAAAAAAGAAAGAGAGGGAGGGAGGGAATCAAATTGGCTCCAAGCCAAAGGCCAGGCGGAACAGCTCTGTCTTACAGGCCCTGCGGAAAGAAATCAGATCCTGTAGGGCCCTGGTCTCATGAGGCAGAACATTCCACCAGGCCGGAGCCAGAGTTGAAAAGGCCCTGGCTCTGGTTGAAGCCAATCTAACTTCCTTAGGGCCTGGGACCACTAGGGTGTTGTTATTTATGGACCTTGAGGCTCTCCGTGGGGCATACCAGGAGAGGAGGTCCCGTAGGTACGAGGGTCCTAGTCCGTGAAGGGCTTTAAAGGTCAAAAGCAACACCTTAAATCTGACCCTGTACTCCACCGGGAGCCAGTGCAGCTTGAAAAGCACTGGGTGAATATGCTCCCATGGCAGAGACCCCGTGAGGAGCCTCGCTGCAGCATTCTGTACCCGCTGGAGTTTCTGGGACAGCTTCAAGGGCAGCCCCGCATAGAGCGAATTACAGTAGTCAAGCCTGGAGATGACTGTCACATGGATCACTGTGGCCAGGTCGGGGCGGGAAAGGTAAGAGACCAACTGCTTGATGCGGCGAAGGTGGAAAAATGTCACCTTGGCTGTTGCTGGAACTTGCAGCTCCATGGAAAGGGAGGCATCAAGGATTACACCCAAACTCTTAACGGAAGGCAATGGCACTAATTGGGCCCCGACAAGAGAAGGGAGTTGGTCCCTCATCCCCATGCCATCCTGACCTAGCCATAGGACCTCTGTCTTTGAAGGGTTTAGTTTCAATCGGCTCCCACAAAACCATCCAGCTACAGCTTCCAAGCATCTGGTCAGTGTGAATGAAGTATCATTAGTAGAAAAACATGAAAGTCTACTTGCTAAATGGTCCTGAATCTTATAGTAGTTCCCCACCATTGTTTTACTGGAAGGATGCATTCTGAACCCAACAGGTTGATAGTACAGCTGATGTCTATATTCTGACATGAATATTTTTACTAACTCCAGACAGGCATATTACATCATGCAATGCATGGGAAAGTGTTCATCCACCCATATTTATCAGGGCTAATCCTGATTCTCTACGGTGGATACAGTGCTTATAGCATGAATGTTTCCCCTTGTTATTAAAGACTCACTGGAAGACCCAAGAGGCAGATATCTTCTACTTAGGGGGACGTCTGGATGCTTTGCTGTCGCTTGAGGCTAAGGTGGCATCAGTGGCACAGAGCACCTTCCATTGACTTCAGATGATGGCCTAGCTCTATGCCTATCTGGACACAGACAGCCTAACTACTGTTGTTTAAGCTCTGGGTACCTCGAGGTTAGATTACTGTAAGGTGTTCTACTCTGAAGACAATTCAGAAACTTCAGTTAGCGCAGAACCCATCCTTTCATCTCACTCTCTCTCACACACACTCTCTCACAGACTCTTCAGGTTGCAGACTCTGCTAACCCAGAAATAGAACCTCGGGTTAAAAACTTTGCTTCAGGATGAGAACAGAAATCGCACGGGTGCAGCACAGCGGCAGCAGGAGGCCCCATTATCTAAAGTGGTACCTCAGGTCAAGAGCAGTTTCAGGTTAAGAACAGACCTCCAGAACAAATTAAGTTCTTAACCCGAAGTACCACTGTATTAGGAAGGACGGCCACACAACAGGCAAGACTTAGTGTCAAAAATTACCACTGGAAATTGCCTTTTAACATTGAGATAAGTGTAGAAAGTTTCCTGCACTGTAAGAGCACCCCCATCTATAACTCTTACAAGAATTTCATTTTTTCTTCTTAATGAAATTACATGTGAATATATTAATTTATACTGGTCAGATTTGCTGCTGACTAATCAAGTATTCTAGATTGTGATAAGCTAGGCTAAAAGGCTGTGATGACAGAAGCAACAGTAATATAATGACTGGAATTATTTCACAAAGTCAATGAGTCTAGTTGCTGGATAAATTAAATCACAAGGTTTCTGGAAGCACTCAGATAAGGAACTGTGTTCCAGTCACTGCTGAATATTTATCACAAAACAAGATTCTGTTTAGAAAAAAAACCTTTGCTTACATGATAACTGCAAGGCAGTTTATTACTCCCCAAGAGTAATAAAGAAACTTCCATTCTTTCAATGTCGTTCATTAATAAAAGAGGTATCCATACACTGACCTAACACTCACTGCCATGAAAGTGGTTCAAGGCTCTAATTTAAATTTTCACAATTGGGAGGAATATTACTGAACATCAAAGAAACAAAAGAATAATTATCTTGTTCCACAATAGAGCAAATGGAGTTTAATCAAAGAACCATGACAGACCTCAATTTGGCCTCACATTTTGGAAACCTAAAGTGATATCAAGCCCTTGGAATGTGAGCATTCATCTAAATCTGCCACAATTCTCTACCCAGGGCAATTCACCTGCTCTGGGCTTCTGATCCACCCACCGTGAGTCGGAAGCTACTTTCAAGTATTGCACATCCATAGTTGTGTTTTCTTCTCAATCAGTAGATGGAATAAATCCAGTTCTCGTCTACAGGTCAATGAGGTCTTCTCCTTTGCTTATGTCTGAACCTGCATGTTTCTGTCTGCCCTATCAGCCTTGAATTAGTAGAAGTTCTGGTTGTGGCATATCCTTGAAGTGTTTGACCATTTACACTATATGAGTAAATGGGGTCAGTTATAGAAACGGAAACCTTATTTTGCTAATGCAAGTACATGACGTTTTCAGGAAGCATAAAGCATTAGGAGAGATTTGTGAGGGTTCCAGTTCCATTTTGGCCCACAGAGTTGAAGATGAGTTAATCATGTGCGTCAATTGTTTTGATTGGAAAGCCTCATAGTATAACTTATGATATGGGGCACCAAGACCACCCCTTCTTGTAGATACAGCTTTTACCTCTAGAAATAATATTTTAATACAATAATAATGCATAGGAATACAGTATAAAAAACACAAAACACATACTGAAAATAAGAACCAAAAATAAATGAATAATCAATAATCCCCCATCCCATGAGTTGGGCCTGGAAATGAGTGCAGTTGGGCTTGGTGTAATATGACCAAACCATCTTGCCCAGGCCACCAAGTTCTGCACAAACTGAAGTTTCCGAATTGTCTTCAGAGTAGAACACCATACAGTAATCTAACCTAGAGGTTTCCAGAGCATAGGGAACAGTAGTTAGGCTGATAGGGTAAAGCTGGGCCATCAGCTGAAGCCGATGAAAGGTACTCTGCATCACTGAGGCCACTTGAGCCTCATGTGACAGCAAAGGATCCAGACATACCCCCAAGAAGAAGATATCTGCCTCTTGGGTCTTCCAGTAAGTCTTTTTTTTAAAAAATAATAATAAAAAATTATATTTATTAAGAATTTCAAAATTACAGAAAAAACAAAGAGAAAAAGGAAAAACAAAGGAAAAACAAACAACAATTAAACAATACAAATTGATAAAAATCAAAATCCAAAAACAACAACAAAACACATAACACATCACAATCAAAAAGCAAAAATAAACCACAAAAATTTAAAAAACAAATCCAATATTCCCAAATCCTTAACTGTCATTACCTTTTGCGTGTTGAGGTCCCCAATCCACCCCCAATAACTCACAAAGGACACGTAATTTTTTGTTTAAGATTTTTGGCATGATTTTGGCCACAACTTTATTAAAATACAAACTGTGAGTGGTTGTTTAGGCATTGGTTAAGACTATCTTTCCCCCCGCCTGGGGGCAGAACTGTCTTCCGGGCACCACCGAAAGACAGTGCGGGGGAAAGCAAGTCGGGGAAGAATTGGAGCTGAGACACAGACCCTCAACTCTCACCCGCCTACTCCCCGAAGGCTTGCCGGCCCTAGTCCCATTCCAGGGATTGGATGAAAAGATGGCAAGCCCCAGGATTCCTTTAACGGAATTCCCTTTCCGCAGCAACCATAGAGGGGCAGGCCCAGCCTATCCTAACCCCTCCATGGAGGGGCAGGCCCAGCCTATCCTAACCCCTCCTCCACCAGATTTATAACCAATGCCTAACCACAACCTTACAAGTTGTGACGATTTGCTACGCAGTAGGCAAAAACCACCCAGGCCCCTACCAGGCCCCTGCTCAAAGGCAGACGACCCCATGACAGGCATAGCAAGGTCAACGCAACAACCCCTTATTCTAGGGCGGGTGGGCGGGTGATCCGTTGCACGCAGCAAAAGAGAAAGTACAAGGCTGCGTGCAGAGTATTTAAACCTTTTACCCCTCCCACCAAAATTGCAACATAACTTTTTCCCCAGCAACTCGGCAATCCAATCAATCCCCCCTGGCCATCTTGGAGAACTTACCCAGCAACAAAGGGGTGGCTCAGTAGACCCCACCGCAACACGTGCTCTCCCTGAAGGAGAACACGCTATTTCATCGACCTCCTCACTCCTCCCTTTTTTGTATTCTAGTTGTTAATTATCACAGCAAATCCTTTCCATTTTTCATAGTATTCTGTCAGTAGATTACCTTAATCCATTTTAACCTTATCTTACTATAAAAGACCCTAAAACTTAAAACTTAGATCTTATTTATACCAATTTCTCATAACCATAACATATCCTTACATAATTCTTTTAACATTTCTGCTAAAGCCAAATAATTTCGTTCCAACATTTTGCTAACAATCATCAATTTTACAAAACAATCCTAATAATTTTTTAAAAAACTTTCTTCCAATCTTCATCCAACGTCTCTTCCTCCCGGTCCCGGATTTTGTCAGTCCTCTCTATCCCATCCATCTAGTTCATTAACCTGGTAATCTTATGTCCGAGGCCCTTAAGTCTCTTCCATGTCCCTTCCGCAGATCTTCTTCATATTTATACCTGTACTTTACTTTGTCTCCTGCTCCTTTCACTCGTGGAAACTCCAACTTGACAGTATTTTTGTCCCTTCTCGACAGATCAGCCCCTTTTCCATAGTCGACACTAAACTCCATGTGGTATTTAAAAACATGTTTCAATGTCCCTCCAAAGTTAAGAACCCCCACAACCCCAAACATCTCACGGCCCATTGCCAGACTTGAAAAGTGAAAACATCCCTGCATAGGGGGGTCTATCCAACCCCCCATTTCCAAACCAAACAGAACTCTATCTCTCAAAATCTGGCTTTTTCCAAGTTCATTTGTCAGATCCAACAACTCATGTTCCTGCTGGGCCACAGCTCCCTCCATCTCTGCCACCCGAGGTACACCAGTAAGTCTTTAATAACAAGGGGAAACATTGGTACTATAAGCACTGTATCCACTATAGAGAATCAGGATTAGCCCTGATAAATACAGTGGTGCCTCGCAAGACGAAAAGAATCCATTCTGTGATTCTCTTCGTCTAGCGGTTTTTTCGTCTTGCGAAGCAAGCCCATTGACGGATTAGCGCTATTAACGGTATTAGCGGCTTTTAGTGGCTTTTAGCGGCTTATCTGCTGATCGGATCAGCTGATAAGCGGCTTAGCGGCTTAGAAAAAGGGGGGGAGGGAAAAAAACCAGCAGGAACTCGCAAGACGTTGTCGTCTTGCGAAGCAAGCCCATAGGAAATTCGTTTTGTGAAGCACCTCCAAAACGGAAAACTCTTTCGTCTAGCGAGTTTTCCGTCTTGCGAGGCATTCGTCTTGCGGGGCACCACTGTATGGGTGGATGAACACTTTCCCATGCATTGCATGGTGTAATATGCCTGCCTGGAGTGAGTAAAAATATTCATGTGAGAATATAGACATCAGCTATGCCATCAACTTCTTGGGTACAGAATGCATCTTTCCAGGAAAGCAATATATGGGAACTACTATAACATTCAGGACCAATTAGCAAGTAGACCTTCATGTTTTGCTACTAATGCTGCTTCATATCCATCTCGTATGGGGTGGGGGTGGGGGGAACGCTTCCAGCAATTTTCCACGTATCATCATCCACCATAGCAGAATTCTCTCTATATAAGGTGTCTCTTCCTGGAGGATGCTCAGAGGCGCATACATATCTACGAAAGAAGATATTTCGATCTACTCTTTGGGAGACCAATTTCTATTACACTAGGTAAGAAAAAGGCCTCGACATGCTCATCTGCGAAGCTATGTTCATTGTTTTGTTCAGGAGTGGGAAAGGTGGCCTAGAAGGCACGCTGAAGGGGTTTGAATCAGCCAGCTTTTGAATAGCTAAACTTTGTCTGTCATTTCTTTTCTTCCATACTTGATTTCATTTTCCCCTGGAATTTTATTTCTGTATGGAGATATTCATTTTTTTGAATAAATCTTTAACCTTTGTGTGTCTCCTTCTCCTAATTTCTAGTAATGGCAACCATATTCTTTACCTGCATTTCACTGGCAGCCAATCATCTTTGAGCACAAGCTCTCTGACAATAGATGTGGTGGCTGAGCTGCGGATTGGCTGCATCAATTCAGAGTACAGAAGGCTGATGAGATGACTGTATGTAACAGCCATGCTGAAATTTGGGGAGGCCACCACATTTTGACTAAGGTTAAAAGTTTGGAATTTTGGGAAGTAATGTCTCCCTCTCAGTATGCTAATTTGGGGAACTCACTCCTGTTTATTTCTGCTGTGGTGACATGAAGGATAATGGTGTCATTCATTGTCTTTGCAGTGGCTAATTTTTGTGTGATTTTTGAGGTGCTTATTAGTCTCTGGAACTGAGTTTTATTCATTTCTTCAATCTGCCTGTCAACTCAACTATAGTTTCATAGTTGTAATGGGGTGGAGGAAGAGAGATGGGAATGGGGAAGGGCCACAACTCAATGCTAGACAATGGCGTACCTTGGATCCGAACGCCTTGTGAGTCAAACATTTTCGCTCCTGAACGCTGCAAATTTGGAAGTGAGTGTTTCGGTTTGCAAATGTTCTTTGGAACCCGAATGTCCGATACAACTTCCGCAGCTTCCGATTGGCTGCAGGAGCTTCCTGCAGCCAATCGGAATCTGTGCCTTGGATTCTGAATGTTTTGGAAGTCAAACGGAGTTCCAGAACAGATTCCCTTTGACTTCTGATGTACCACTGTACTGAAGTAGATGGGGCAGTGTCTGACGGCAGTATTAGACAACCTCATAACTACCTAATGAGGAAATTTGGATTACAACTTGAGCTAGGCTGTCGTAGCCCTTTTCATCAGATTTTTCCTTGATATTTTCTAGGAAGTGAGTTATATAATATATCTGATGAAAAAAGGGAAAGCATGTAAATGCCCTATTGAACTTTACACCATTTCCTGTTTTTTCTGCGCAGAACAACCACCAAGAGCCACAGCGAGCCATGGCTGCCAAGGGGCCCTGTCCTTTATGGCTGCTCTTGGTTTTGCTCTCCTGGATGGTGCTGGGGACTGAAGCCTCCTGGGACTTCCAATCCTTCAAAGACGAGTATGTCAATTACCCGAAGACTGAAGTCAACGATTACTGCAACTATGTAATTGGGAAAAGAGGCCTGAATTATGGACAACCACAAATTTTCATTCATCTCTCTGACCAAGATCTTAAAAAAATCTGCACTTTTGAGGGCAGACCTGTAACTGGTCCCATGTCGACCTCATCTCCTGTTCCAGTCACCATCTGTTTAGAATATAAATTTACCCTTTACACTTTGGACATAACTAAGAAAATTTCGCTTTCATGTGAGAACGGATACCCAATTGAATATAGATATTGAATGCCACTGTTGCATAAGCAGACTTCTGCTTAGGCAACAAACATCCACTACCATCCTCTACGACACTCAGAAGCCCCCTACACTTTCCCCCTCTTGGACTGCATCCCTCCCAAGAAACCTCTCAAGGTAGTCCTCCAATCTTCCAGGGCAGGTCTGGGCAAAGGCAAGAGGATTGCAGGGAGGAAATATCTGTTTTCCTTGCTCACAGTCACCATTGGATTGCTTCCTTCTTGAGGGTGAAAAGGCCACTCTGATCACTTTGGGTCTCCACTGTGTCCCACTGCTCAATCTCCTACCTCACTTTGCAGGATGTAAGTGTGATTTCATTCCTTTTCTCATGATTCTTGCTGCTGTGGGATCAAGCAGTTATATCTGGTATCCCTGGTTGCTTATTAAAACCCGGCCTCTTTTCTCACTCTTCCACCTTGTGACTCAGATAAGCAGACATGGAATATATATCTCTTATATACAGCTTTGTTCTCCCCCCCCCTTTTTTTCCCTCTGTATCACTCTATTTCTTTATAACTGAAATTATTTCAATAAAATATGAACATTAAAAATCCATGAAACCGTATGTGACTTTCTGGTCCACTTCCATTTGTTTTTCTCACAGCACTACTAGTTCTGTGCTTTTCTCACTCATCAAAATAATTTTTCCAAATTCCTTCCAAGTACCAGAATTTTAGATTTCAAGATGTATTGGCTACCGGAGCTAAAAAAATAACAACCCAGATTTGAGCACCAGCAGAAGTATCAGGTCCTCCTGCTCCCTACTTGATGAAAAGTGTCTCCCTGGAAGACAAAACACTAACTTTTTAAAGAGATGTCTGTTCAGATTTTGAAAGCTGTACTATGTGGATTATAGACATGGCCTCTTCTCTTGATGTTTTGACCCTGTGGTTCAGCTCCAAAGCCCAATGTGGATCTGTATGAACATTTCATCCCCATTAAAGTAGGGAGATACACCTGACGTCCTCTCTTCCTTGCCCCAGACCTTTTCCCCTGGGGTCCCAATCCTACCATTAGGGACTATGCAAAGGTGTGTGTGTGTGTGTGTGTGTGTGTGTGTGTGTGTGTGTGTGTGTTTTAAACACTCCTAGTAGGAAATGTCCAGGGCAACCCTGAGATAGGGAAGATGTCATAGGGATGCCACAAGACCGGCCAATGGAAATCTAGACTTTTCCCCTGTGTGAACAAGCCTTACAAAACTACAGAAGGAAGGCGGGGATTGAGCCTAGTGTGGCTTCATTTGATGGGGCGTTGGTGGCTATGCCCCATGCAAATGATGAATGAGGAGGATGTGCCATCCAGTGTAAGCTGGAGATAATGGTGGGACATTCAAGTGGGGTTCAGATGTATTCACAGCTAGCTTATCTGAATCACAAGAGAGAGGGCCAGGAACACAGAAAGGTATTAATTCACAACTGGGAAACATGGCCACTGCAAGATGAGCTTTGCAGAAATAGCTTGTACCAGGGTGGACCTTGATGCCTGGTAACTCCCTACCAGCCTGTGGCCAATGGGAAGAAGATGTGATATTGACCATTAGACAGCGTACCTGTTACCGGAATGCTTTTCCTATGCCAGCATCAACCTCTATAATTGAGGCAAGGAAGAAGGGCTACCCCTATGCTATCCATATAATCAGTTATCAGTAATCAATATATTCAATATATATTCATATATGCTTATACAAAATCAAGGATTACAGTACTTTACAATCCATTTTGAATCAAAGGGAAGCTGTGCTTTAGCTAACTGCAAACTGCTTGAAACAGCAAAGTTAGGAACCGACCTTTCCCCTACAAACATCCGTGTACCCTGGACAAAGGGGAAGACGTGAATCAGAGATTCTGGTACAAAATCCCCTCAGATACAGGCTAAATTAATCCACAGAACAGGAAGAGCAAAACCACAAAAACTCCAAAACTCCCTGTCCTGTCATAACTGGGGGAAAGGTTAGACTAAGCGTCACTGGAAGCATTGGAAAGCAGAACTAGAACCCTGTGCTTGACCAGTGCTTGACCAGGAGCTGGTAGCGTGACAAGAGCTTGCTGATTGGCTGATTCTCGCTGACAATATTGTAAGTCCCTCATGGTTGTCTCATGATCTATGATTTGCTGTGATTTGCTCAGGTATAAAGACCTCTGGATTTCTGTCAATCGGGGTCCCAGTTCCTTTTGGAAGCGATTCCAAACTGGGTCCTTATTGCCTGGCAATAAACTTCACCTTCTTATTCTCCATTGCTGAGTCTGCCTGATCCTTATTTTGCACCTAGCAAGAAACCACTGACTTTCACGTGCTTCATAATGATTGGCATCAATTAAAAATAAAATAAATGTGGCTATGTTTTACCCACTATGGGTCACACATAGTAAATGCATTAATGTAGCAGACCGTAACGACATTTGCTTTAGAAAGCATGTCGGCAACAATCTATAAATGAAACTAATACTGGCTGCCAGCCCATAAACTAGGTTTTTCTGCGGTCTTACCTAAGTTCTACAAGTTGCCTCATTTTTAATTATGTATGGGCTGTAGCTAAATGAAAACATTAATTCTGAATAATGATTGCTGAATCATAAACGTAGAGAAGTAAACTTTATATAAAGAAACTCTAGGCTCCCCTACTCCCACACCAAATTAAGCTCTAATTAACAGGAGAACACCTGCTTCTTAATGGCTGCATTGGAGGGTTTTTGGCAGGCAATGTGCTTTTGCACAATATGTGAATGAAAATATTGCTTGGTTTCCCCAGGAGAACACGGGGTTTTCTGTGGTCTTACCTAAGTTCTACAAGTGGCTTTATTTTTAATTAAGTATGGGCTAAACAAAAGCATTAATTCTGAAAATTAAAGCCTATAACCTAAGACATTTTGGCATCCAATGTGGATGTAGCAAAATAAACGTTGGTGTCTGTTCAGGTCTTCAAGCTAGTTTCATGAGTCATGTGACTGTTCTGGGAAACCACTGATAGGAATTAGCTCCTAGTACAAAATGCAAATAGATTTCTTTCAGGTAAATATGGCTGCTGTTTTTATATTGGTACATATCCATATTTTGGAACTCAGTGCATTAATTGGTAAGTCCAAGCATGAGTATTTCCAGATATAGAAGGAGCCTTTTCCTAACATGGACTCCAGCTCTTTTGACTGCTGCACCCTGGGTTGACATGCGATTGCATGATTTGCATCAAATAGTGTAATGATCTCAGGCAGGCAAGCAAACCCCGATAAGATTTAATGAGTCTGGCAGTTATATGACATGTTTATTCACAATTAACATCCAGAGAGCAGCTTGGTCACTTTGAGTCCCTGCCCCTTTCACAGCATGTAGGGCTCCAAAGTCCAGTCCGTCCTTTCTTGTATTTCTGTTGCATTTTAACCCTTTCAGCTCATTTGGTTCAGGGACAAGGTGAGTAAACTCCCACCCCATACCATGAAATAAAGAGCCCTTTAAATGCTGCTTCCTTCCTGGTTGCATAGCAACCTCTTCAATGTCATCTATCTCCTCGTCTTCTGCTGCCTTCGAGCTTTCCAAGTGTGCTGCTCTATCTCAATCTGGGAACTCTTGATTTAGGGGTGCTGAACTAACCCACTCCTGCTCTGCCTGTGGCTGCAGTCCCTCATCCTCAGAGTCAGAGACTTCCCAGGCATTCAATTCAGTCAAATCCCTGACAAGTAGGGAGAAGAAGGACCTGAGACTTCTGTAGGTTCTGAAATTTGGGGGTTTTAGTATAGCAGCCAATACAACTTGAAATCTAAAATTCTGGTTCCCAAACTGTTTGGGAACAGCAATTCCCAGTAAATTGCCCACTGTCCATCCATATAAGCTCTCTTAATTGTAATAGCCTTGATAAGAGATAGCCATAAAGGTGTTTTCATTTCCAACAGATTTTTACATTTCTCCCAAGCTCTATACAGTTTCTTCCTAAGAGTATGGTTCATAAAACTTTTATAAATTTACACCTTCCCATACTAAAGACATGCCTGCCTAGCTCAATTTTAAGTCTGTGCTGTCTGCATTATCCATATATATATAATTTTCTGATCACCTGGATGTCTCTTGAAACTATACCTAATAGAAATGCTTCAGGCTTTTTCTCAAAAGATGTTTTAAACATCTTTTTTTAAATTCCTCATGAATATTACTCCAGAATGTTTTTAATTTTCCCACATCCCACCATACTTGATACATCATTCCCTCTACCTCATGACATCTCCAGCACATATTTGATTTTAATCTGTATATTTTGGGTAGTCTGACAGGGTCATATACCACCTATACATCATCTTCATCAGGTTTTCTCCAATTCTATAGCACCCAGTAAATCTAATATCCTGCTTCCCCAATTTTTCCCATTGCACCATCTGAATATTATAGCCGATGTCCTGGGCCCACCTGATCATCACCTCCTTTACTTCGTCATCCTTCAATTCCCACTTAACAATAATTTATAAGTTTTTGATAGTACTATCCTGCTTCCATAATTTTTCCTATTGCACCATCTGAATATTATAGGTGATGTCCTGGGCCCACCTGATCATCACGTCCTTTACTTCCTCATCCTTCAGTTCCTACTGTAACAATAATTTATAAGTTTTTGATGGTACTTTCTTTGTATTTTGTAATAATTCTATTTGTATTTTAGATTCCACTTTACGAAATTCATTTGTTTATTCCAATTAAAAATGTCATTTAATTGGTGGTATTGCAACCAGCTGGTACCGTGTTTTTTAATTTCCTCAAAGGTTTCCACTGTCCTTTGATTATGAGCATTGCTCTGATTTATTGCTGCACACAATAAACTTACTTGGTTTATGGTTCATAAAACTTTTATAAATTTACACCTTCCCATATTAAAGACATGCCTTCCTGTCCAATTTTAAATCTAGGATGTCTGCATTATCCGTATATATATAATTTTGCCATAATATAATCAATTACACCTTTTGTCATTCTTTTCAATACATATTGTATATATATGTCCATATGTTCTTCACAATACATACGGTGGTGCCCCGCAAGACAAATGCCTCGCAAGACGGAAAACTCGCTAGACGAAAGAGTTTTCTGTTTTGGAGGTGCTTTGCAAAACGAATTCCTATGGACTTGCTTCGCAAGACGACAATGCCTTGCAAGTTCCTGCGGGGTTTTCTTCCTCCCCCCCCTTTTCTAAGCCACTAAGATGCTTAACAGCTGATCCGATCAGCAGATAAGCCGCTAAAAGCTGCTAAAAGCCGCTAAAAGCCGCTAAAAGCAGCTAATAGCGCTAATCCGCTAATCCGTCAATGGGCTTGCTTCGCAAGACAAAAAAACTGCTAGACGAAGAGAATCACAGAACGGATTCTGTTTATGCAGGGAAAATGTTTATCTTAGCAAAGTCAGAAAGGCCTGTAAACTCACACACTGAGGAAAATAAGCCACAACATACAAAAGCTATGTAAAAACTAGTTAACATGAATGTTGCAAATGGGATTTAAGAACTTAGCCAAGATGTTGGGACCAGCTCAGGTGAAATCTTGATATTTCCCGGGGTTTCTGGACCCTGCCAGTTGCTGGTCCTAGATTAGGAACACAGCCTTTGCTGGAGCCATCCTGTGTCTTCTGGAAAGCGTGTTCTCCAATAAATGAGAGCACATGTTGCGGTGTGGGCCACCAGGCCAGGCCTCTTGTTGCCAGGCAGGTTAATAGTTGTTGCCTGGCATCATGATTGGGTAACTGGGTTGCTGGGGCAAATTGTATGTTGCAAATTGGGTGGGTGGGACCATAGTCTTTAAATATTGGTGCACTCTGGTTTCTCTTTCTCTTTGCAGAGTGCATCGGATCAATCGGATCAGAGCCAACACTGCAGAGACTTTGGTGATATTTGTGCCTTATTCCTTTTCCCTTCACCATTTCTTCCCTACCTAACCCACGCTGTGGGTAAATTTAGGCCCATAGGGCAGGGCTGGTTGGAGGGTGTGGGGAATTAGGCTTACCTTAATTTTTATTTTTAATTTTGTTGTTGTTTAAAGCCGTCCTCGGCTTAAGCGGCTTCGGGGAGGCGGTACGCCTTGAGGTTCTTTCCTTGAATTTAATTTAATAGCTGGCTGGTGCTCCCCAAAAAATCTGCTTAAATTTAATTAAATTTAACTCGGCCCATTTGGGCCTCCCGGTGCTGTGGCCTTTCCTGGCCTTAATTTTGTCTTCGGTCCTAGGGAGACCGGGGGAGGAGGCCTGTTGGGCCCTTGGAGTGCTCCTGGTGCCGCAGCCGGCTCGAACGGGCAGGCCGCAGCCTCCATTTTCGGCCCTCGGCGGCAGTTTGTTGTGGGGGCCTATTCAGGCCTTTAAAAACCCACACAGCCGCTGGGGGTGCTTGGCGCAGCCCCCGCGGCCCTTAGGCGACCATTTTGGGGGGTAAGGGTTTTGTTTTTGCCCCTGGGGTGGGCTGGCGCCATAAACGCGGCCTTCCCAGCTCTTCAGTTCTCCGCGCGTCTTTTTTCAGCGCTTTCCGAGCATTATTTCTCAATTAATTGTGCAACAGTGGCCTCCTGTGGCCACTAGCTGCAATTGCGCCTAACAAGCTTTCTTTTCCAATTTATTGTACAACAGTGACATCCTGTGGCCGCTATCTGCAATTGCAGCCTTTAATTTTAGTGCTGCACTATTTTAGTGCTGGTGGCGTTTGAAGGGTATTGCACCCTGACTTATTTAATTTTAATTTTGCTGTTCTTTTGAAGCAAATAGGTGTTGTTGCTTCTATGTGATTTAGGTGGTCCTTTTCGGGCCACTCCTTTTCTCTTTTTTTCTTCTTTATTTTATTTACCCCTTTTACTTCTCTGTGATCTGATTTGGCTTGATCAATTTTTATTTTTATTTTATTTTTTAATTTAATTCAGTTGGAGTTTAATTCAGTTTATTTACTGGATTAATTTTGGATTAAATTTAATCAATTATTTTATTTTATTTTTTAATTTTAATTTTATTTATTTTTATTTTTATTTTTATTTTTATTTTTATTTTTATTTTTATTTTTATTTTTATTTTTTGACTTTATCATTTTATTAAAGTCCAGTTTTATTGCTAACTTTACTGTCTTTTATTATCAGATATGGCCCCTAAAAAGGCTGGGAAAAAGACGGTGACGGTCGTCTCTGCTAAGCGGCCCATTAAGGGCCCATCACAATCCCTGCGTTCTCCAACCCCACCTCAGTCTGGGGGTCAATTGGAATCACTGGTTCCAGGGATATCAGGCAACCCTGTGGCTTTGGCGCGTCTTGCTGCAGAGCTGGATGGCCTTATCCAACGCTGTGCTTCCCGACCATCGACTTCTATGGTGCCTGCTCCTACGGTGCCTGCCTCTTCCCCAGTTCTGTCATCATCTAGTGAGGATGGGAGTGAAGTTGCAGGGGCTGGGGATTTGTTGTCTGAACCCCCGCCCTGGTCCCTTGCTTTACCTGTGCCTCAGGTTTGCTCAAGGGGGGGAAGACGCTCAGCTAGGCGACGTTTAGGGAAGCGGGCCAGGGAATCGACTCTGGCCAGGGCAATTTTGCCAGCTCAGTCCTCCCCTGTTTTACCGTCGGGTTCGGGTCTCTCACATGATTTTTCTATTCAGTCTACCTCAGGTGCCCCACAAGTTGAGGCAGATGTGGACTCTTCAATGGAGGACAGCTTGCCTGTTCCGGCAAAATCTTCTTCCGGGGGGCATCGCCGCCGTAAGAAGAGTTCCAAAAGATGTGCCAAGAGGAGGAGGGGCGAGTCTTCATCTTCCACAGGTACATCTTCTGAGAGCTCAGGGGACGATGCCGATGCCTCCCTGGGTCTTTATTGGGGTTTTGGAGAATGCATTGGTGGTTTGCCACAGTGGATTTGGCAGCTCAGGGCTAATTCACATAGGGCCAGGTATGGGGCAATCCTTGATTGCCGCGATGGTAGATTGGTTCCTGACGTAAAAGTCTCTACTAACTCTGTTAGAGACATTATACCAGGGGCTCATTTGTCCTCTAAATTGCGGTCCAGGATTTTGGATGGCCGCTATGTGGACATTTTTGACCTGGCACCACCAACCGCAAGCCTGGGTGCTCTTGATAAAGCTGTATCTGCCCCAAAGAGGCGGACTGCACTTAAAAAGACGGATAGGACTTTTGAGTGCTGGTTGGATGGCTTCCAGGTCTTTGCTGGGGTTGTCTCGGCTTCTTATCCTCGGAGAGCTTTCCATCTCTTTGTGTACCTGTCTATTGTCCGCTCGGCGCACACCATGGCTGGTGATGTGGCAGCAATCCTTTACAATGAAAATTTTCGACGTCGTGCTGCAAAAAATCCCTACGGCTCGATGGGACCGCAGGGATTTGGATGTGTGGACCACTTATGTGGTCCCACATTTTGAGAAAAAGGCCCTGGAACACTCCAAGCCAAAGGCAGCTCCTGTTCGGCCTGGGCTTAAGTTAATCTGTTGGGCTTTCAACAGAGGAGAGTGCCAATGGCAGCCTTGCAGATATCCCCATGTGTGTGATACATGTGGCGGGAGAATCCTCGCAATCAGAAGTCTGTGCGGGAGATGCCAGATATCGCCCGCAGGAAGATTGGAAAGGAGTTGGCTTTACATCGTATGGCTGGCCCTTTTGCAGTACCCCCATTTCCTAAGTTGCATATTTCGCCTTTGGGTATTGTCCCGAAGAAGGCTCCGGGGGAATTTCGCCTTATTCATAATTTATCTCACCCTAAAGGCACGTCAGTAAATGATGTTATTCCCCCGGAGCTTTGCTCAGTGAAATATGCAACCCTTGATCAGGCGATCAAGATGATCAGGAAATTTGGCCCTGGGGCTTTGCTGGCGAAGTGTGACATTGAGTCGGCTTTTCGCTTGCTGCCTGTTCATCCTGAAGACTTTTGACTGTTGGGTTTCCAATTTGAGGGGAAGTTTTATTTTGACAAAGCTATGCCTATGGGCTGTTCCATAGCATGTGCTGCCTTTGAGTGTTTTAGTACATTTTTGGAGTGGGCCTTGCGTGTTAAGACCAGCCTAGGGGGCGTGTCCCATTATTTGGACGATTTTTTGCTGGCCTCAGCACATGACACAGGCAACTGCGTTGTGTTACTTGAGGCCTTTGCTTCCCTTATGGGAGAACTGGGGGTCCCCTTGGCGGTGGATAAAACTGAAGGCCCAGCAACTCAATTGATATATTTGGGCATCTGGTTGGATACCAATGCTCAAACATCCAGCTTACCCCCAGATAAGATAATTACGTTGCGTAAGGTTATTCAGGAGATTCTTCCTTTGCGGAAGGTTACTCTGAGGCAGCTTCAGTCATTATTGGGTCATTTAAATTTTGCATGCAGAGTGGTGGCTCCTGGTCGCCCCTTCTGCTCCCGTCTGGCCAGGCTCACGGCCGGACTACGGGCTCCACAGCATCGGGTGCAATTGTCCACGCAGGTACGGGTGGACTTGCAAGTCTGGCTGGAATTCCTAGAGGAATTCAATGGTGTATCCTTGTGGCAGGACGTTTTGAACCTCCACAATGATTTTCAAGTGCACTCTGATGCTGCTGGTTCTTTAGGCTTTGGGTTGTACTGGAATGGAAGATGGTGTGCCATGCGGTGGCCGCCTGAATGGCAAGGGGAAGCGATTATGCGAGACTTAACTTTTCTCGAGTTTTTTCCAATTGCAGTAGCAGTGCATTTATGGGTCGCTGAATTCAGGGACCGTCGGATATGTTTCTGGTCCGACAACCAGGCGGTGGTGAACGTGCTGGCAAAACAGTCGTCCCGTTCTCCCAGGGTATCGGCCCTTCTGCGGGCCTTCATCCTACATTGTTTGAGGTTTAATATTGTGTTTTCGGCATGCTTCATCCCCGGTATATCTAACGAGATTGCTGATGCTCTATCCTGTTTTCAGATGGAGCGATTCTGGTCCCTGGCGCCAGAAGCTCAGAAGCTTCCAGAGTATTTTCCACCGCACCTCTGGAATCTTGGCAACACTTAGTCATGCAGGGAGTAGCAGCTTCCATTTCTACATCCACTTTGCGATCCTATAAAAAAGCTTGGGCTGACTTTTTAACATTCACGCAGTCGGCGTCCAGCAATTTTAAACCCCCTCCTACCACTTCTCAGGTCTTGCAATACTTAGCTCATTTGTCTCAGCTGGGCCGAGCTGCCAGAACTCTGAGAATTCATTCTGCAGCAATTTCTTTTTTCAGCAAGTCCTTGTATGACAAGGATCCTTGTAAAAGGTTTGTGGTGTGTAAGGCCATTGAAGGGTGGGGCAGACTTGCCCCCCCCCAGGGCAGCTGCTAGGCGTCCTGTCACCTTTGAGTTGTTGTCCAGAATGCGCTCCAAGTTGAGGAGTGTGTGCTGGTCTAAATATGAAGCACGCCTTTTTTCAGCAGCGTTTTCATTAGCATTTTTTGGAGCCCTCCGGGTGGGAGAGGTTGTAGTGGAGTGCAATTCAGCTGGTGGTTCCCGCAGGTTGCTCTTCCAGGATATTAGTGTGTCCCCCCTGGAGTTGAGACTATTAGTGCGCAACTCCAAAACTGACCAGTTGGGTCGGGGGGAGGTTATCCGCCTCCCTACCACTGGGGAGGCGGGCCCATGCCCAGTCAAGGACATAAGGAGGTACTTGGCCATGAGGCCTCCTGGGGATGGTCCCTTGCTCTTGCATGAAGGTGGTCGCCCTCTGGCGCGTCACCAGTTCGCAAAAATCATGCGTAAGGTTATTGCGGCGTGTGGAATCTCGGCATCTGGTTTTGCCCCTCATTCTTTTCGCATAGGGGCAGCGACCATGGCAGCCCATTGGGGTTTGTCAGCTGCCAGGATTAAGGATCTGGGGAGGTGGAAATCTGATGCCTTCAATGGTTATGTGCGTAACAAATGTTGATTTTGTTACTAATGCTTGCTGTTTCCACTTGTAGAACCCTCGCCGGTCCGTGTCTGGATAGTAGGACACAGCATCGTTCATTGGGCTGGCATCAGAGCGAGGCAATCTGCCACGGGATCATGTCTCGGCCTCCCTCGGCACGTGCAAGTGTCATGGATTTCCAGACGCGGAATGCTGTGGGAAGAGTTTTTGCCGCTTATTGAGCATTGGCTGCTTTCTTCCCCTCCCCCAACGGCCATGGTGGTACAGCTGGGGGGAAATAATGTGGCAACTGTTGATTGCCTTTCTTTGCGCTCCATCATCATGAGGGATTTGGAGCGTTTGGCTGCCTTGCTGCCTTCTGTGAGAATTATTTGGTCTCACTTGTTGCAGAGGCAATCCTGGCGCGGTGTTCCCCGCCCGGAGGCCGCGGAGAAGGCCAGGAAACGCATTAACTCTGCAGTGTGCAAGAAGGTTTTGGAGCTGGGTGGGTTGGTTATTCCCCACCCCAGCATTTATTTTAAGGTGGTAGCCCTTTACCGGGCGGATGGAGTGCACCTTTCTGATTTGGGGAATGATATTTGGTTGGATGCTGTGGCTGAAAAATTAGGTTCCTGGTTGGGTTTGTGAGTGGTTGGCGGTGAGCGTTAAAGCTCGGGTGGCGGTTAGGCATTGGTTATAATATGCTGGTGGTGGAGGGGTCAGGCTGGGCCTGCCCCTCCTATTGCGCTGAAGGGAATTCCGTTAAAGGAATCCTGGGGCTTGCCATGATTTCGTCCAATCCCTGTTATGGGACCAGGGCCGCCCAATCCCTGTTATGGGAATCCTTGTCATAGTACCGGGCAGGCAAGCTTTCGGGGAGCTGCTGGATGAGAGGTGTGGGTCCGACGCTTAGCTCAAATGACCCCCAAGTTTGACTTTCTCTTCTACTGGCTACCGATCAGACCTTGGGATGTCAGTTCTGTCCCAGGCGGGGGGACAGATAGTCATAACCAATGCCTAAACAACCACTCACTGATTTGTATTTTAATAAAGTTGTGGCCAAAATAGTGCCCAAAAACCAAAACTAAAATTACGTGTTGTCAGGGGCTCAGGAACAGAGGCACAGGGGAGAGAGGAAATGGAGAGCGAAGGGGAAGAATCTGAGGGCAGCGTAGGGGAGTATGACAGTGACCCGAGAAATTCCATGAGCTTCTCCAGCGAATCAGAAGATTCCCAGAAGGAGGTGCCGATGGTCAGGGCAAGGGGGGTCCCAGGGGGGACACACCAGAAACAAGGGGCCAGCGGGGACTCCCAAAGCAGCAGCTGGAGATCAGGACCAGCTTCCCCACCAGAGCGTAGTGGGGGGGAAGAGTCCCATGTGTCAGAGCCAGCGTCTCCTCCAGCAGGGAGAGAAGATGAGTCAGGGCTGACCACGCCTCTATCGGAGAGTGGGGGAACGGAGTGGAGGTCAGGTCCAGCTAGCCTCCCCGAAGGGGGAAGCAGTGACAGGAGCAGTGTAACGGTCAGGAGGAAGGTTGCCGGCTGGGCGCGCGCGCGAAGTTTGAATGTACAGGCGCGTGGGACAGCAAAAACCCGGATTGGGAACCAGGTCCTAAAGCCCGCCGGAGGGAGGGGGAAGACTCAGGGGACTCGGCGTCAGAAGAGTCTAGGAAGGGCGAGACCCCAGCTGACAGGCGGAGCCAGAGGAGGAAAGAGCAAAGGAAGAGGTGGAGCAAGGCTAGAGTCTTAAACTGGTGTCTGGGGGAGGAGATTCAGACGGAGCTTTAGCGGTCTAGAGTTTCAGACGTAGAGCTGCACGCCACGGCTGTGAAAGCGAAACTGAACTTCAATAAAGACTTTTGTATATAACAACGAACTGGCGTTGGTCCTTTGTGAGCTGGGGCCTCGGGCAGCTCTGACACGTGTTATGTGTGAAGTTATTTGAGGGGTGGCCTGGTGACCTACACACGCAACTCATCCTGCAATAAACTGTTGCATTGTGGAGTGCTCTCGTTCATTGATCTAGGCAGCCAGCTGTTACATTCTCCTACTCCATTTTGCTCCCGTGCCAGTCTCAGGGAAAGTCTTGAATTTTGCTTTTACATCTTAGGCTGCGGTTTTCCCTGCCTAAGATTTCTTTTTGTACATCTGTACATGTTGGAGTTTCATAAAGGATGTTGAGAAATGTTCTTTTTCCCAACAAAGTGGCTCCTTTTCTGAGTACAATCCTGTCAACATAAACCAAGTAAGTTAGCTATGCATGCAGCAATAAATCAGAGCAATGCCCATAATCAAAGGACAGGGGAAACTTGGTTTTCGACCGTCTCGGAAGTCAAATGTTTTGGCTTTGGAATGCCTAAATCCCGGAAGTAAATGCTTCTGTTTTCGAATGAACCTTGGAAGTCAAAAGGCTTCCACTGAGTGTTTCTCTCTTTTTTTAAAATAAGATATTTATTAAGATTTTCAAAATATTACAAAATAAAAATAGAAAAAAGAAAAATACAAAATAAAAATAATTAAAAACAACTCAATCTTTCCATTGCTTATTTTTCATTAGCTTGTTTCCCGGACCTACTCACGCCTCCCTTTTTTGTATTCCAATTCAGTTTGTTGGTTCAGCAAATCCTTCCCCTCTTTGTTTATCCTAATCTTTAATCTTAAAATATTGTAACATTGAATCTTTACCTATTCGTAATCCATTTTTCATATTCCCTTATAGTATTGCAGCTAAAAACCACTTAGTTTCTATCCAACATCATTCTAACATTCATTAATTTTACAATATTTCTGTAAATAGTCTTTAAACTTCTTCCAATCTTCTTCCACCGACTCTTCTCCCTGGTCTCGGATTCTGCCAGTCATTTCCGCCAATTCCATATAGTCAATCACCTTCATCTGCCATTCTTCCAGAGTGGGTAAATCTTGTGTCTTCCAGTACTTTGCAATAAGTATTCTTGCTGCTGTTGTAGCATACATAAAAAAAGTTCTATCCTTCTTTGGCACCAATTGGCCGACTATGCCCAGGAGAAAGGCCTCTGGTTTCTTCAAGAAAGTATATTTAAATACTTTTTTCAATTCATTATAAATCATCTCCCAGAAAGCCTTAATCCTTGGGCACATCCACCAAAGGTGAAAGAATGTACCTTCAGTTTCTTTACATTTCCAACATTTGTTATCGGGCAAATGATAGATTTTTGCAAGCTTGACTGGGGTCATGTACCACCTGTATACCATTTTCATAATATTCTCTCTCAAGGCATTACATGCCGTAAACTTCATACCTGTGGTCCATAACTGTTCCCAGTCAGCCATCATTATATTATGTCCAACATCTTGTGCCCATTTAATCATAACAGATTTCACCGTTTCATCCTGAGTATTCCATTTCAACAGCAGATTGTACATCCTTGACAAAATCTTAGTTTTGGGTTCTAACAGTTCTGTTTCTAATTTTGATTTTTCCACCTGGAAACCAATTTTCTTGTCTGAATTATATGCCTCCATTATCTGATAATAATGAAGCCAATCTCGCACTTTATTTTTTAGTTTCTCAAAACTCTGCAATTTCAGTCTATCTCCCTCTTGTTCCAGAATTTCCCAATATTTCGGCCATTTGGCCTCCATATTGAGCTTTTTCTGTGCTTTGGCTTCCATCGGTGACAGCCACCTTGGGGTTCCCCCCCCCAATAAATCCTTATATCTTATCCAAACATTAAACAATGCTTTCCTGACAATATGATTCTTAAATGCTTTATGTGCTTTAACCTTATCATACCACAGATATGCATGCCATCCAAATACATTGTTAAAACCTTCTAAATTCAAAATGTCTGTGTTTTCAAGAAGCAGCCATTCTTTCAACCAGCAAAAAGTTGCTGATTCATAGTAAAGTTTATAGTCTGGCAGGGCAAATCCACCTCTTTCCTTTGCATCTGTTAGTATTTTAAATTTTATTCTAGGCTTCTTGCCCTGCCAGACAAATCTAGAAATATCTCTCTGCCACTTCTTGAAACAGTCCATTTTATCCACAATTTGTAATGTTTGAAACAAGAACAACATTCTAGGCAATACATTCATTTTTATCGCAGCAATACGACCCAGCAGTGAAAGCTTCAAATTTGACCAAATTTCTAAATCTTTTTTCACTTCGGCCCAGCATTTTTCATAATTGTCTTTAAATAAATTCCCATTAAAATCCACATTAAGTAATGATATGGGGCGGTAGTTCTTAAGCTGAGTCTTTTCAGTCTCTGTTTTCGGTATAAGTGTAATATACGCTTCTTTCCACGACTCTGGTGCCCTTTTCCCTTCCAATATTTCATTACAGACTTCCTTTAAAGGTTGTACTAACCCCTCTTTCAAGGATCTATAGTATCTAGAATCAGCCCATCCGGTCCGGGAGATTTGCCTAGTTGCATATTTTGAATGGCACCTTCTACTTCTTGTTCAGATATTTTATAGTTCAACATTAATTTACTTTCTTGAGAGATTTTTTGTTGGCCATTTGTCTTCAAAAATTGATCTATGTCCATTTCTTTCTGTGGCCCTTGTGTGTATAATTGTTTAAAGTACCTCTGGAAACAGTTTCTAATCTCAGCTGGGTTATGTATGTTCTTACCTTCCACTTCTAAACTTGTAACGGTATTTAATTTTTGTCTTTTTTTCATTTGCCAAGCCAGCAATTTCCCACATTTATTAGCTGATTCAAATGTTTTTTGTCTCATTTGTTTAATTTTCCATTCTATTTCCTGATTCATCATTTCCATATATTGTACTTGATATAACTTTATTTCTCTCAATCACTGAGTGTTTCTCAATTTTTCAATTGAATCTGCATGCTGCCCTTGAGCCTTTTTTCAAATGTTTTGGAAGTCGAACGGTTTTCCGGATAATGATTATGGTTGAAAACTGAGGTTCCACTGTATTCCATGTCTGCTTATCTGAGTCACAAGGAGGAAGAGTTAGAAATGAGGCTGGATTTTAATAAGCAACCAGGGACATACATTGTACTGGGTTCTAGTTAGGATAAAAGGGTCTTATTGGAGTGAAATATAACAAATAAACAAGACTTCTCAAATATAATATCAGTTGCTTCAGGCATCTCTTTAGAAAGTTATTCAATTAAAAGGCATCTGAAAGACTAGTCAGGCTTTTCTTTTAAAAATGTGTTCAAAAACAGATTGATAGTCAATCAAAAAATGTGGTTTTGGAAAAAAATGGGGTCTTCCTAAAGAAAGCTCAACAATTTGAGGGTGTCCTGCTGGTTTTTACTTTCTGAAATATGGCAATCCCATGTCAACTCAGAGTGCAGCAGTCAAAAGAGCTGAATTCCATGTTAGGAAAAAGTTCATTCTATATCTGGAACACTCACATGACTCACGAGACTAGCTAGAAGACCTGAACAGACACCAACATTTATCTTGCTACATCCACAGTGGATGCCAAGATGTCTGAGGTTCCAGGCTTTAATTTCCAGAATTAATGTCTTTGTTTAGCTACAGCCCAGACTTAATTAAAAATAAGGCCACTTGTAGAAGCTCTGCCAGTTGCCCAATCCCGCCTGGGGAGGCATTGCCAAGGTGATCAGGCCAGGTAGGGGGAGGGACCACCCTGTCCACACAATAGGGGGAGGAACTTACCTGGCAACCTTCAGTTGGCTCCAGAGCTTCTCCCACCCTACCCACCCTCAGTTAAACCTTCTTTTTCGGGTTAACCTTTTCTCCACAGGTACGTAGGTGCTGCTACATCTTGTTGAAGGGCAAGAAAAGAATTCCCCTGCTTTGGCAGGTTTTTGCCTTTCCCGTAGCAAAACATCACAACGTTGGTGGATTCAGGCCTTGGGCGGAATACTATAGTCTATCTTCCCTAGATAGGAGTGGGCGCGTAGCAGTGACCCACACTCCCTTCCTCTTTGAGACGGCGATCACAGGGTTCCCCGTTAAAGGGGTTGTTTGAGGGGAGGCATTGGCCATACATCTAGAAGTTGTCTTTGCTCACCCCTGCGAAGGTGGCGTAACGGGGGGGCCTCTCTGCTTTAACATATGTTCTCTAGAGCCAGCCCATCCCCATACACTCTGGATAAACCTGATGTTCCCCAGATCCCCAGACTGGGAGGGGTAACGCCCAATGCCTAAGCCAAAGTCTACCCTCATCTGAAACATAATAAAGTTGTGGCCAATTTTAATCCCATTGCACATTGTCTTGAGTCGTTATTCTACTTGGGGGCAGCCCGGGGTTTAGGGGACTCTGCATGTCCACGCAAAAAAACAACCCAGCAATATTTTCATTCATAGATTGTGCAAAAGCACTCTGCCTGCCAAAATACCCTCCAACGCTGCCATTAAGAAGCACATGTTCTCCTGTTAATTAGAGCTTAATTTGAACTAAAGTACAGGCGTGTGATGGAAATGTTGAGATCACAAACCGTCGGAAGAGAACCTGCTGCAAGGTCATTAAGGTTTGAGCTTGAGGTAACACTTCATTCGGTGCAAAAAGACGGTGTGGGCAGAGGGGATCCTGCAGTTTCTTAATATTAAGTTTTCTTCTCTACATTTAGGATTCAGCAATCCTCCTTTGAATGCTAGTTCAAATCTTATTTATACAAGAGAGGAGGGAAGAAATTAGTTTCCCAATGAGCATGATGGCTGAGTGGGGATTTGAACCCACTCTCAGTGCTAGTCGGGGGCTCAGAATCATAGCATTGAGTCCCGGTCCTCAGATCTCACTTGGGGTTAATCAAAGAAAACTTGGGATGAGGAAAAATCATATTAGATTATTCCACCAACAAGAAACTAGATGGATTGATTGATTTAAATCTCTACCCCCAGGGGTTTTGAACACGGAATTAGATTTCAGCTGTTTCATTGAAGGTTTCTGACACATGGCTTCTGTTTGCATTTACTGTGCTGTTTTTTGGATACTGTATCTTTAAATTGCCATTTGTGTCTCTGTGGGAGCCTGGAGGCCTGGAAATAAATATAATGGAGAATGTAAACTCCCTTCTTTGGGAGACAAATGTTTCCCCTTGAAAGTGTGTGGGGATATTCAAACCCACATGGGACTCACACTTCCAAGTCAGCTTGGAAGTCAGCTTGGAAACCAAGAGAGAGAGAAATCTTTAAATGGCATCAATATAACATCAACCCCAAGGTCAGAGGTGTCTCTGTGGGAGATATTTCCCTGACTGGTTGGCAGGGAGGCACAGGGCACCTAATCAGAAGCCATGCCTTGGTTTCCGAAAGCTTTGGAAGTCGAACAGAGTTCTGGAAGAGATACCCTTTGACTTCTGATGTACCACTGTACTGAAGTAGATGGGCCAATGTCTGACTGCAGCCTCCTAACTACCTAATGAGGGAATTAATATTACAATTTGAGCAAGGTTGTCATAGCTCTTTTCACATTTTCCCTTGATTTTCCCTAGGAAGTGGGTTATATAATAAATCTGATGGAAAAAGGGAAAGCATGAAAATGCCCTGTTGAACTTTACACCGTTTCCTGTTTTTTCTGCGCAGAACAACCACCAAGAGCCACAGCGAGCCATGGCTGCCAAGGGGCCCTGTCCTTTATGGCTGCTCTTGGTTTTGCTCTCCTGGATGGTGCTGGGGACTGAAGCCTCCTGGGATTTCCAATCCTTCAAACCAAAGGACTGAAGTCAAAGATTACTGCAACTATTTACTCAGGAAAAGAGGCTTGTATTACACAATGGCACACATTTTCATTCATGTCTCTGACCAAGATCTAAAAAACATCTGCACTTCATAGGGTGCCCCAGTAACTGGTCCCCAAGTCGAGCTCATCTCCCATTCGAGTCACCAACTGTATAAAATATAAATTCAGCTACCACACTTTTGAGGCAACTAGGAATATTTCCCTTTCATGTGAGAACAGATACCCAATTGAATTTAGATTTTGAATGCCATTGTTGCACAAGCAGACTTCTACTCAGGCAACAAAAGTCTGCTACCATCCTCTCTGACACTCAGCAGCCCCCTACACTTTCCCCCTCCTGCACTCCATCCCTCTCAAGAAACCTCTCAAGGTAGTCCTCCAATCTTCCAGGGCAGGCCTGGGCAAAGGCAAGAGGATTGCAAGAAGAAGAGCAGTCACCATTGGATTGCCACCAGGATTCCTTCCTTCTTGAGGGTGAAAAGGCCACTCTGATCACTTTGGACCTCCACTTTGTCCCACCGCTCATCTCCTACCTCACTTTTCATGATATAAATGTGATCTCATTCCTTTTCTCATGATTCTTGCTGCTGTGGGATCAAGCAGTTATTTGTGGTATCCCTGGTTGCTTATTAACACCCTGTCTCTTTTCTAATTCTTCCACCTTGTGACTCAGATAAGCAGACATGGAATATATATTTCTTATACACAACTTTCTTATTTCCCCCTTTTTTCTCTGTATCACTCTGTTTCTTTTAAAACTAAAAATATGTCAATAAATAGGAACATTAAAAATCCATGAAACTGTCTGTGACTTTCTGGTCCAATTTCATTTGTTCGTCTGGCAGCACTGAGAGTTCTGTGATTTTCTCACCTCACCAAAATAATGTTTCCAAATTTTATTTTATAATGTTACCAGAATTTTAGATTTGAAAATGTATTGGCTACTCTACTAAAAACCCCAAATTTCAGCACCTGCAGAAGTCTCAGGTCCTCCTGCACGCTACTTGTCAGGGAAGTGGCTGAATAGAACACCTGGAAAGTGACTGACTCTGGAGAGGAGGGACTGCAGCCACAGACAGAGCAGGAGTGGGTTAGTTCAGCCCCCCTTCATCAAGAGTTCCCAGACTCAGATAGAGCAGCAGACTCGGAAAGCTTGCAGGCAGAGGGAGGGGAAGAGATGGGTGACATTGAGGGGGCAACTTCAGAAAGACATTACCCCCCAAAGACATTATTTCACCCCCACAAAATCTCCAACAGATACATTTTTTTTTCTAAAATGCATATGAAATACTAAGCACAGGAATTTGCATATCATGAGGACTGTCCCTTGTAAATGTAGATAAATGTACATTTTCTCCGTCTCTGGCCAGAGGAGGATAGAATCAAGAGACCCTCTTTTTTGTCACCCTACTTCAAATCTGCTATTCCTGTATCCCCTCTCTATCGTTTAGGGACAGAGGTGGAGCTCAGATTCATTCATTCAGTCCCTTGCTCAGATATCGCTTCAGCAAGATACTTACATGGTTTATACAAATATCCTATCGCTTGGCCTCATCTCTCTGACCCTCAACAATGGTCTAAGCTTCTTGTCTTATGTAGCATAATGCCAGAGGCATGGTGGGTAATTAATACAGTAGTCAACATCCGTAAGGTGGATGATGTTAATTATTTCACTGCCTGCACTTGAAATTTGTCCCGTTGTCAAAAGCATAATAATAGCCAAAATTCTACCCACTATGAGGGGTGTGCACAAATGGAGTGGTCATGCTCTAATACATTGTGTGGATACTGTCCTCCGTAGACTGTTGTTGCACGACAGTCACCACACCCTCGTTTTTAAAGTACTGACTGGCAAGTGTCAATATTCACACGGATATGTGATCATGACTATACAACATCCACCACAACATTTGCACATGAGAATTTGAAAGGATATACAGTGGTACCCTCGGGTTAAGAACTTAATTCGTTCCCAGAGGTCCGTTCTTAACCTGAACTGTTCTTAACCTGAGGGACCACTTTAGCTAATCGGGCCTCCTGCTGCCGCCACACCGCCACCTGTAACCTGAAGGAGTCTGTAACCCAAGGTACATTGCAACTATTTTGCTAATGCAAGTACGTAAAGTTTTCAGGAAGGATAAAGCATTAGGAGAGATTTGTGAGGGTTCCAGTTCCATTTTGCCACAGAGTTGAAGATGAGTTAATCTTGTGCGTCAACTGTTTTAATTGGAAAGCCTTGTAGTACAACTTATGATTTGGGTGGTGGATACAGCTTTTACCTCTAGAAATAATATTTTAATACAATAATAATGCATAAGAATACAATATAAAAAACAAAAACACATACTGAAAATAAGAACCAAAATAAATGAATAATCAATAATCCCCCATCCCATGAGTTGGGCCTGGAAATCAGTGCAGTTGGACTGGGTGTAATATGACCGAAGAATCTTGCCCTGGCCACTGAGTTCTGCACTAACTGAAGTTCCTCAATTGTCTTCAGAGCTCTGAGTAGAACACCTGACAGTAATCTAACCTAGAGGTTCCCAGAGCATAGACAATAGTAGTTAGGCTGTCTGTGTCCAGATAGGCATAGAGCTAGGCCATCAGCTGAAGTCGATGGAAGGTACTCTGTGCCACTGATGCCACCTTAGCCTCAAGCGACAGCAAAGCATCCAGACGTACCCCTAAGTAGAAGATATCTGCCTGTTGGGTCTTCCAGTGAGTCTTTAATAACAAGGGGAACATTCATGCTATAAGCACTGTATCCACTGTAGAGAATCACGATTAGCCCTGATCAATATGGGTGGATGAACACTTTCCCATGCATTGCATGATGTAATATGCCGGTCTGGAGTGAGTAAAAATATTCATGTGAGAATATAGACATCAGCTGTTCCATCAACCTGTTGGGTACAGAATGTATCCTACCAGAACATTCAAGATCAATTAAATTAGACCTACATGTTTTTCTACTAATGATGCTTCATTTCCATCTCCTACTGGGGGAAAAATAGGCTTCCAGCCTTTGTCCCAGAACATCCAGTAACAATTTTCCACGTATCATCATCCACCATAGCAGAATTCTCTCTATATATAAGGTGTCTCTTCCTGCTCAGAGGCACATACGAGTGAAAGAAGATATTTTGATCCACTCTTTGGGAGACCAATTTCTATTACACTAGGTAAGAAAAAGACCTCAACATGCTCATCTACGAAGCTTTGCTCATTGTTTTGTTCAGGAGTGGGAAAGGTGGCCTAGAAGGCAAACTGCAGGCGGGTTTTAAATCAGCCAGCTTTTGAATAGCTAAACTTTGTCTGTCATTTCTTTTCTTCCATACTTGATTTCAATTTCCCCCCCTCTTTGATAGAATAAAGCTTTTCCATGTTTAACAAACTTTTCTCCTTGTGTCCGCCCCCCCCCCCCCCGGAATTTTATTTCTCTATGCATATATTCATTTTTGTGAATAAATATTTAACCTCTGTGTGACTCCTTCTCCTAAGTATTAATCATGGCTGCCCTATTCTTTACCTGCATTTCACTGGCAGCCAATCATCTTTGAGCACAAGCTCTCTGACAATAGATGTGGTGGCTGAGCTGTGGATTGGCTGCATCAATTCAGAGTACAGAAGGCTGATGGGATGACTGTATGTAACAGCCATGCTGAAATTTAGGTTACAATGCTTTCTCCGGAATTTCAAATATTGCTATGTGCAGGAATTGTTTAATTTTTGGAGAAAGATTAAGTCATGTAAGTACCACTACCCCTGTACAAGGAAGCCCATATGCTTATATACAAATGTACATTTAGGAGAAGGTATGAACAGCAGAACGTAGGAAGTAAAGCTCTACCTACAGGGAAATGAAGCTTCATTGGGAAAAGCTACATTCCTAGATTTAGGATAATTTTACAGTCATGAAAGGTGCCCATTTCAAAGTTGTTTACACATTTTTTATCTAGAAAACTAGAAAGTAGATGCCAAGTCATCATTGGGATGTCTCAAAGAGAAAGCAGGGTCTGACTTGAATAAATTTTATGAATTTCTTAGTTCGTCTGTTTGACTTTAAGGATGGGCACAGAGGTCTGTCTTTTTCTTCTTCACTCATCCCTTTGTCCTTTTGTATCATTACAATCTTCAGCCTGCGAGTAGGGACTACCTTTTATCAGTTGGTTGTACTTATCCTGCCCTGGGAGTCAAACACTGTTCCTTCTTTCTGGCAATAAAAATACATTGGCAATAAATCAATAAATTGCTATTATTTCATGACAACCTGAATTAGCTCCCTGAGGAGGCCACCACACTCTGACTCAGGTTAACAGTTTGGCACTTAGGGAATCTCAGTATGCTAATTTGGGGAACTCTCTCCTGTTTATTTCTGCTGTGGTGACATGAAGAATAATGGTGTCATTCATTGTCTTTGCAGAGGCTAATTTTTGTGTGATTTTTGAGGTGCTTATTAGTCTCTGAAACTTAGTTTTATTCATTTCTTCAATCTGCCTGTCAACTAAACTATAGTTTCATAGTTGTAATGGGGTGGAGGAAGAGATGGGAATGGGGAAGGGCCACAACTCAATACTAGACAATAAAGGCGTACCTTGGATCCCAACGCCTTGCGAGTCAAACACTTTGGCTCCTGAATGCTGTAAACCTGGAATTGAGTGTTTTCGGTTTTCGAACGTCTTTGGAACCCAAAACGTTTGATGCAACTTCCCACCTTCTGATTGGCTGCAGGAGCTTCCTGCAACCAATCAGAAGCTGTGCCTTGGATTCTGAACATTTTGGAAGTCAAACAGAGTTCAAGAAGGAATTCTGTTTGACTTCTGAGGTACCACAGTACTGAAGTAGATGGGGCAGTGTCTGACGGCAGCATTAGACAGCCTCATAACTAGCTAATGAGGGAATTAGGATTACAATTTGAGCAAGGTGGTCATGGCCCTTTTCAGATTTTCACTTCATATTTCCTGGGAAGTTTGTTATAAAATAAATCTGATGGGAAAAGGGAAAGCATGAAAATGCTCTGTTGAACTTTACACCGTTTCCTGTTTTTTCTGCACAGAACAACCACCAAGAGCCACAGTGAGCCATGGCTGCCAATGGGCCCTGTCCTTTATGGCTGCTCTTGGTTTTGCTCTCCTGGATGGTGCTGGGGACTGAAGCCTCCTGGGATTTCCAATCCTTCAAACACGAGTATGTCGATTACCCGAAGACTGAAGTCGAAGATTACTGCAACTATTTAAGAAGCAATAGAAAGCTGACATACGGAAGAACACACACTTTCATTCATCTCTCAGACAAGGATCTTAAGAAAATCTGCACTTTTTATGGCAAACCAATAACTGGTCCCATGTCGAAAACTTTTGTTCCAATCACCTT